>JAQZBX010044967.1:0-21192 GCA_029593785.1 Cabassous unicinctus
TATTAGGATAATGTTGACATCATAGAATGAGTTAGGCAATTTTCCTTCTACTTCTATTTTTGGAAGAGCTTAAGCAAGATTGGTTTTAGCTCTTTTTGCAATGTTTGTTAGATTTAAACTGTGAAGCCATCTGGTTCTGGTCTCTTCTTACTTGGGAGGTTTTTGATGACTGAGTCTATCTCTTTACTTGTAATTGTTCTCTTGAGGTAATCAAGTTCTTCTTTAGTCAATGTAAGCTGTTTATGAGTTTCTAGGAATTTGTCCATTTTTCTAAATTATCATTCTTGTTGACGTATAATTTTTCAAAGTATCCTCTTATGGTATTCTTTCTTTCCATTGTGTCAGTGATGATATCCCCTTCCTCATTCTTTATTTTGTATATTTGCATCTGCTCTCTCTTTTTCTTTGTTAGTCTGGTTAAGGCTTTGTCAATTATATTGATCATCTTGAAGAACCAGTTTTTGGTTTTGTTTATTTTTTTCTAGTGTTTACTTATTTTCTATTTCTTTTAGTTCTACTCTAATCTTTTTATTTCCTTCTTTCTACTTCCTTTGGGGTTAGTTTGTTATTATTTTTCCAATTCCTCCAAGTGTGCAGTTAGGTATTCAATTTTAGCTCTTTCTTCTTTTTTGATATATGCATTTATGTCTATGAACTTTCCTCTCTGTACATCTTTAGCTGCATCCCGTAGGTTTTGAAATGTTATGTTGTCATTTTCATTTGTTTCAAAGCAGTTACTGATTTCTTTTGAGACTCCTCCTTGACCCACTGTTTTCTAAGACTGTGTTGTTTAACTTCCACAATTTTGTGCTTAATTTGGCTTTCTCACCCTTACTGATTTCCAATTTCATTCCAATGTGGTCAGAGAAATTCCTTTTTATAATCTAAATCTTTCTGAATTCATTGAGAGTTGTTCTGTGGCCTAGCATGTGATCTGTCTTTGAGGATGATCCATGTACACACGAGAAGAATGTATATCCCTCTGTATTTACTGTAGTGTTCTGACTATGTCTATTAGGTCCAGGTCCTCTAATGTATTATTCAGAGTCTTTGTGTCTTTATTGATTCTCTGTCTAGATTTTCTGTCTAATTATGATAATGGAGTATTAAAGTCCCCCACTAAAATTGTAGAGGCATTTATTTCTTCACATAGTTTTTCCAGGGTCTGCCTCATGTATTTTAAGGCACACTGATTAGGTGCATAAATGTTTATGATTGTTCTCTCTTCTTGAAAGATTACCCCTTTTACTAATATAATATGTCCATCTTTGTCTCTTACAATAGTTTTGCATTTAAAGTCTATTTGGTCCTATATTAGGATAACTATTCCTGCCCTTTTTTGATTATTGTTTGCTTGTATAATTGTTTCAGCCTCATTGAATCCCTGGGTCTAAGGTGTGTTTCTTGTAGACAGCATGTATTAGTCAGCCAAAGGGTGCTAATGTGAAATACCAAAAATTGGCTGGTCTTTACAAAGGGTATTTATTTGGGGTAGAAGTCCACAGAAACCAGGCCATAAAGCAGTACATTGCTTCTTTCACCACAGTCCATTGCCACGTGTTAGAGCAAGACAGCTGCTGGTGTTTGCCAGGGTTCAGGCTTCTGGGGTTCCTCTCTTCCCGGGGCTGCGTTTCTTCTCGGGGCTGCATTTCTTCCCAGGGCTGCATTTCTCTCTGGGCTTAGCTCCTGTTTCCTCCACATGGTCAGATGTAGACGATGAGGTGAATGTCTTGCTTCTCATCTCCTGGGGTCTTCTTTCCAACATCAAAACTGTTTCTCAAAAGACTGCTTCTTCTGTTCTTTGCCTTGCCTTTTATACTCGATTCCCCACCCACCAGAGGGGTGGGGCTCAATGCCCTAATCATACCTAATCATGCTGAGATTAACAGATGAGTTTACAGGCATGATCCAATTATATTTTTGGAATTCATAATTACATCAAATTGGCCAACGATCACACAGCATATAGATGGATCTTATTTATTATCCACTATGCCAATCTCTGTCTCTTGACTAGTGAGTTTAATATATTAACATTCAGTGTTATTACTCTCGACAAATTTCTTACCTCAGCCATATTTTCTTTTGGGTTTATGTATGTCATATGTTGTTTTTATTTCTCTTTTTGACTTTTTAGTTGTTCTGACACTCTCCTCCAACTCTCTCTCCCCTGTGTTTTTCCTTTCAACCTGTAGAACTTCCTTTAGTATTTCATGAAGGGCAGGTTTCTTATTGGCATACATTCTTAATTTCTGTTTATCTGTAAATATTTTGAACTCTCCATCATTTTTGAAGGCCAGTTTTGCTAGATACAGAATTCGTGGCTGGAAATTTATCCCTTTAATACTTTGTCTATGTCATACCACTGCATTCTTGCTGCCATGGTTTCAGATGAGAAATCAGCATTTAATCTTATTGTGCTTCCTTTGTATGTGATGGTTCTTTTTTCTCTTGCTGCCTTGAGTATTTTCTCTTTTTCTTGTGCATTGGACATTTTGACAAGTATATATCTTGGAGTAGGCCTGTTAGAATTTATACTGTTTCGGGTGTGCTGTGCTTCCTATATCTGTACATCCATCTCCCTCAATAGGGTTGGGAAATTCTCAGCCATTATTTCCTTCAACATTCCTTCTCTTCCCTTTCCCTTCTCTTCTGACTCTAGGAGTCAAACATACAATGTGTATGTTTGTGCATTTTGTGTTGTCTGTTAATTCCCTAGGTCCTTGTTGGATTTTTTCTACCTTCTTATCTATTTGTTCTATTATCTGTTTGATTTCAGATGTACTGTCTTCCACATCACTAATTCTTTCTTCCGCTTGTTCAAATCTGCTGTTATGTGAATCCAGCATCTTTTTGATTTCTTGGATTGTGCCATTCATCAACATCATATCCATTGTCTTTTTATGTGCATTTAAAATTTCTTCAGTATGTACTCCCAGTGTCTTCTTAATATCCTTAATCTCTTCCTTCACTTCATTTAGTTGGTCTATTATATTTGTTTTTACAGCTTTGATTAGTTGTTCAATGTTCTGCATCTCTTCCTGGTTTTTAGATTTTTCATTGAACTGGTCCATGTCTTCCTCTTTCTCCGTATGGTTTGTAATTTTTTATTGCCCTCTTGTCCTCATTTTATCCTAATGGGTATATTCAGTTGATTAGCTTCTCTCTCTGCTCTACAGTTTTATTTAGCTGGTGGCTCTGTGTGTGTATAAAGTTTTTCTTTGGCACTTTGTTCTTTTTGTTCTATTTCCTTGCTTTTTTCTATGTTCTATGTTCCAATTTTATCTTGAGCAATCCACCTCGCAGTCCTGCTCCCTCCAAATCAATGTCCCTGAGGTTCTCACACCATGGGCTCCCAGAACAGACCACTCAGGCAGGATCCTGTATCCAACCAGCTGTCTTCTGCAAGAGAGATGGTGAGTGTCCACTAAATCAATGTCATGTTGCCCTGTCTCCTCTTAATATTTATTTTTTTAAAAGAGAACAAATTCATTTTGCTATTCCTTTAAATTGTCTATAACTCCATAAAACTGACTGATGTCTAAGAACTCTCCTATGAACAGGTCTCTTTTTATACAGATTGTCTTTACTCTTAGCCCTAAAGCTCCATAAATTTAGAACATTCCCCTAAAATTGAGACATCTCTCAGAGATGATCCTCAAACATGCCATTGGATAAACAAAAGCTAAGTAGTGATCAACAATTCTTTCTTAGAAAGATCTTGTGCAAATGGGGAAATGTGAAAGAAAATTGGTGTAACTTAAGCTAAGACACTCAAAAATGGAGTTGATGCCATTCCCAAATCCACAAAGAGTCTAATGTAAGCAAAATCGAAGCAGCTACCAAAACTGTTTCTTTACAAAGAAACAAAACCTATTTCTAAGACTCCCTGCCCTAATAAACTTTTTCTTTTGATTTTTCCTATTTTTCTTATTTAAACCATTGCCTAACAGCCCCAAATTGGGACAAAATTTACATAGTTACCTGAACCTGTGGTTCATGAGTTATAATTCTAAGATACCAAATAAATGTTCTTAAAGCTCAAATTGTTATTCCTGGTCCATATCACTGAGTTTGGAATGTCAAAGAAGTCAATTTACATATGTGCAAGTTGCTATATGGAATCTCATGGTAACATAGGCTCTGGCACAGCAAGTGTTCTGCAAATGACTGCTTTATTAGTTACAAAGCACAAAGGGTCCAAAAGAACATGGGAAGACATTGATGTCCCATTATAACCAGTCCCATAGGGATGCCAATAGCTCAGAATAGGGTCAGTGAATAGCAAGTCTGCTCACCAAGCTTTGCATCTGTGATGAGTGATGTCTGTGCAACCCAAGAGTTAAGTATTTATACACCGCAGGGGAGGAAGTCCTACCACAGAACAAAAGGCATGTCCCAGGCAATTTTCCTGCAAAATTGTTGTGGGGGCAAGCAACTAAGGCTGCTTGTTCCTGGCTTCCAGGTTTAAGGTGTGGTCAGGGCATTCCAGTAAACTTAGCTTCTCCTCTGGCTGCGGAATGGACACATATTGAGGTGTATGCACACAATAGAAAGGAGGGTGGTGGGGGAGACACGGAAGGTGCAAGTAAAGCTGGGTGATGGCCACTAGGTATATCTCTGACAGTCCCTGAGGTCAATAACTAAGCTTCTTGAACAGGCCTAGCCTACTCCTCTGCATTAGCTTCCACAACATAAACCCACCTCCCTCCTTGGACATGAAGGCAGAGATGAATAGGGCTTATAATTATAGTTTGCTAAAAGCTGCTGTTAGCAAAATATCAAAAATGGGTTGGATTTCACAATAGGAATTTTTTATGTTAATAGCTTACAATTCTGAGGCTATGAAAATGCCCAAATCAAGGCATCATCAGAGATGTTGTCTCACCGAAGGCTGAGTGCTGACAATCCTGGATCCCTGCCACCTGGAAAGACACAATGACCCCCTTGTTGTTCTCTGGCTTATCCTCCAGGCTCAATTTCTCCCCAAACTCACTTGTGGGCCATAAGGCTAATGCAGGATCATCTCATCTCTACCCTCTCCTCTGGGCCTTATTGCTTCTGGTTTGGGTTCCTCCATTTGTGGTTTTTCCTGTCTCTCAACTTGTTCACCAGCTGGAGGTTTCTCTCTGTAATTGTCGTATTTTTCTGTGCCTGCAGTTATTATTTTTCCATTAATAAAGAACTCTAGTAAGAATATTAAAGCTCATCATAGGTTATGCCCTACTGGAGCAATCTAATGAAATGGGCATTAATGGATTTAATCTAATCAAAGGTTGACAATAGTTTCATTTTAGGAACATAATTTTCTGGGATCCTCATAAAAAACCCAAAGAAAATCACTTACCAGTCCATAGTTCTGAACTATATTGACAGTAAAGGTTTGGGAAAACCAATGGCTACAACACATTAGGAGGGTTTCTGCTATGCCAAGCAGGGTGATCAGGCCTGTTGGGAGTGATGGTTGCATCCATAATCCCACTCACCAAAATCCAGCTGAAAAAGTCCCACATAGAATGTTTTCTGTATACATTGCAACCAATGGGCTTGCCCATGGATTTTAGTTGTCTCCATTTACACCTCTCCTGAGATATTAAGCCACATATAGCAGGAGGTTTTAGCAATAGAACATATCTCCTTCTTGGCTAAGAGGAAGTCTAATGTAATGAAATTATCAAGCAATATTTTGGCTACACTCTAATAATTTTCTGTGAAGTCTGAAGGTCTTGTGCTATGAACACAGCAATGTCATTCAAGGTGGTTGACAGACAGTATATCTTGTGTTCATTGGTGCCCACTCCAAGACAGGGTGATATTGATCTCTGTGTATCCAGCCCCATAGGCCAAGTCCACTGAATTGTAACCCTATGCCTGTTAAGCTTTTCTAAACCCACTTCTGTCATCCCACCCCTCTGCCTAGAAACCCTGAACTCCTACCATCCTGGGAATAATGTTGTTGTGTAATGGGGTAAAAACTGGAATGATCTCCTTACAGTGGCTGAATAGGAGAGTCCCACATGATATGTCCTGGATTCCCCTTTCAGGACCTAGCCTCATCTAAATGGGTAAAATGTTAGATATGAAGCAAAGCTGCTTTACTCCACCAACCTCATTCCCTCCTGTGGTAGTAAGCAAAATGAGACAGTATTTCCTTCCAAGAAAGTGCAGAGTTCAGTTTCCAGAAGGCCCAAGTAAGGCAGAGAGTCCATCCAGTAAGAAAGTTGTCAGGACACAGATGCTGAATCTCCTTTATTAGAAAGATATTAAAGTTCTCTACAATGCCGCAATGTGGGTGGTGGGTGAGGTGGAAAGCCCATGTAATTCCATTAGTGTGGTCTCACTGTTGAGTGGATTGTTCAGTAACATGTGGTCCTTGGTTAAAGGAGATTTCATCTGGGACACCAAAGTGGTGACAAAGTCATTTACTAGGGTAACCTAGGTATGGCACCTTAGGTCTCTTTTAATGTAAGAGAGAGGCATACCATGTTCATGGGCCCATAATTTGATGGTGTCAGACTTTCCATGTGCAGAACTGTGGTGGATCCACTCAGATGCAGAAGTAACCATGGAAAGTTCAGCTATTTCATGGGTGTAATTGTCCTCATTCTCCAGGCAGGGCTTATCCTCTGACTTTCTCCCAGGATGATCTCCATACTTGTTGGGGATGAAAAGCAGTTCAGTGTATTCTTTATCAGATAAAGCTTTCTAAAGAGTTCATCATTTGGACCTTGACATGTACATCAAAATGGATAACAAAGATAGTCGCCCTGCACACTATCAATTGTTTCCAAAAGTCCCTTTCTTACCCCAGGGAACCTTTGATTTTCCCATTGCATTCCCTCCAGGAACATGACCAGACTTGTAAGCCATTGACAATTGCACATCGGTGAGTAGCAAGTACACAAGATTGCTAAGGTCCAAGTGTTCCAGGGCTAAGATGTCTTCCCACCTTTCAGCCCATTAGGACATTTTACTGGTTCCAGAGGAGGTATATATTCTGCCCAAGCCAAGGGAAACAGCAGCAGCTGCCCGATGTACACGGATAGTTTCAGTTTGGCCAATCTATCAGTAAGGCAGTGCTGAGCATCTGGTGGGGCATTCTTTGAATCAGGGTCCCCAAGATGCCAATACAGGAAGGGAAGAGCCCTTATCATGGGTTGCAACAGAATCATTACTGATGGAGGCCTCAGTCACTTGGTCATACAGGTATGTTATTCCCTGGGCACACAAGTATGTGTGAGCCTGAATTTAATGCTACTGTTGATGTCACTTATTTGCTAGGCATTATGTGGGTGAGTTTTCTAATTATCAAGGACCCAGAATATAATGGGTAATTCTGTCTCAGGAGGACCTGGGAGCTCTTGGTAAGCCTTTCCAATTCCATCAAAGCCTGATAGCACATCATAAATTGCCTGTCAAATGAGGAATAATACCTGGCTATGTAAGGGAATTTCTTGGTCCAAGAATTTAGGGGTCTGTGAATACCTGTTGTTTCATTTGTATGACACAGGGACCAGTAAGTGTGGGTCTGGGTGGCAGAAAACTATAGGTCAAATGGAGATATAGTCCTAAATGTCCTAGAGACAGGGCAGCTGAAACAGCAAGATAGACAGATAAGAAATATGCTGTCACCAATATGCAAATAACACAATGTCTAGGACCATGGGTAGTAAAATGGGGCACTTCTGCATTCAAACCCTAATAGGCAATGATTAGCTGCCATCCTCCTCTTGTCTTTCTCACATGGCACACTGAGCTATTATAGGCAGAGATGGTGGAGCAGATGACTCCCACAGATAGAATGTCATTTATGAGTTCAATAAAGCCATTTTCCCTAACAAGGAGCAAGTATTTACACAAAGGGACAATGCAGGGAGGAGATGGGAGCCTTGAGTTTTGGAAAAGATCAATATTTAAAAGCCTTGTGTATCAAGAACATTATCAAGAAATTAAAAGATAACCCATGCCAAGGGGAAAATTTTTGCCAATTATATATTTGATAACAATCTTATATCCAGAATATATTAAAATACGTTTACAACTCTACACCAAAAAAACCTAATTAAAAATATGCATAGCACTTGAAAAGACATCTCAAGATGTATAAATGATCAAGGAGAACATGAAAATATGTTACATCATTAGTCATGGGGAAATGAAAGTCAAAATTGACATAGGATACCAATTCATACCCATTAAATAGCTACATTTTTTAAAAATTAGAAAATAACAAATGTTGGCATGGATTTGGAGAAATTAGAAACATTGTACATGCTGGTGGGAATGTAAAATGGTGAAACTACTGAAGAAAAAGGTTTGGAAATTCCTCAAAAGTTAAACATAGAAAGACATCTGGCCAAGCAACAAAGAAGAATGAAATGCTCTAGGGTTATGGTCCCCACAGAATATTGAACAACTAGCATAAACTGGCAGAACCTTCTTTGTCAGAGTTTTATAAAAAAGAATTGCCATAATTGGGTAAGTACATAATTAAGAAAAAGGCAATTTAAGAATAGCAGTAAAACCTCATGAACTTTCGTGTTACTTTCCAGATTGTTAGTCATATATGTAAAATATGTTTCTTGTCAGACATCCTCTAAAAACTGACCATAGAGAGTATTATATTCAGCTACATGGTCAGATAACTCCTAACAAAGATCTACTGTAGGTTTCAAAGGCACAGAAGTCACCTCCTGTTTATTTCTGACATGGCTTCCCTTACCAAAAATACTTAAATTTGAATTTCTATTCAATACAGGAACACTTCTGTTGATTTCTTGCTGGAATAATTATGATATAACCCATGATATATGGGTAATTCTGGTCTGAAATTAATGTTATGTCCTTCAATAATAAAGGCACTTTCAAGTAAAATGCATCAAGAAGCAATCAGTTGTCTTTCAAATTGTATGCATTTTTAGAAGTGTCAGTCCATAATTCCCAATTCAAAAGCCACTGGTCGCTGTGTGACAATTCCAGCATCCCTTTCAGAGGACTTTGTTCAGAAAAGGAATATTTTCCTTGATGACTATCTTTTTAAGAACAGAGAAGCATCTTCCAGAGACACCCAGAAGTTTTCTCATTATATTGGCTGGATTTACATCACATGTCTGTCCTAACACCAATCACTAAGAAGGAGAATTGCATTATCATAAATGATTTAGTCTGATTCAACTTCAATCTACATTCACACATTTAGATTGGGAAATGACTCCACTTTCCATCAAACACACGATTACCTGACACCATAACAAAATAGAGTTTGAGAAAAAGAAGATCTGTGGGTAATTTACATTGTCAGCCATATCCAACATGCCTCTATTGATAACCCCATTTCTATCCCATATCCTTCCCACCCTCTCTCTTTCACCTATTTTTCTCTTTCTCTCCTCTTTCCATCTCTACAAGTTTTTCCAACTGACATTTAAACATGAAGAATTTTCTCCCATACTAAAAGTATTCATCCTCAATCATTGACCCCCTTTTATTCAATTTCATCCTTGTAACAATCCTATATTTTGCAAACTTTTCTTTTGCAAAAGAGAAAACTGAGGAACAGAGAAGTTGATTAATTAGCTACAGATCTCACAGATTACTGGGATTCAAGAAATGACAGCCAATAGTCAAGTAGTATTGGATATAGCCCAATTCAATTCAGAATATATTTTACAAGTATTCTCTAAGAATAAATACACTCCTTGGACGATTTCAATTGTTATCTTTCCAGATTACTTCCAATTATGTAATTTTATCTATGACTGGTTTCCAGGCTTAGATAAGTAAAATGTTCTGTATAGATTCATACAATTAGTAAATAGAATTGTTTGTGAATTTTCACAAAGGATTACTAAAGCTGTGACTCACCTTCTCTTTTTCCATATACTAACTGCCCCCAACTACCCATCAGAGAGCTGAAGGGGGAGCGGAAGGGTGATGGTCATTCTTCCATAGCTACTTCCTGCTGGTTATGGGCAGTAGTTCCAGCCTGACAGGGTGTAAAGCCCTTTGGTTATTCTATTGAGGTTGAGAGAAGGTGGGGTTGACACTGTGGTTGCAACTGGATGAAATTCCTGCATGATTAATACCTTGTTTTGGAAGACATTGATTCTGGAAGAAATAAACTTAGAATTTTGAAGATACCTGGTCCTACTAAAAGGATAAAGAAGATGTTGCAAAGTGAGCTCTAAAAGGGGGCTAGCCATGAGAGTAAGAAAGATCAGGTGCCTCCAGAGGTTCTAGAATGACTGGAAATACTATTAAGTCAGAAAATTTGGAACCTATAGAAGTCATAGAGAAAGCCTAAGGAAGTAACCACAGACAAAGTCATGTGACTGAGGGTTGCCATCACTACAGTGGCACCAACTCTGAGTAAGAGCATGACCTTGCTCATATCTTGATTATGGACTTCCAATAAAAGCTTGTTGTTCAAGCCAACTCATTGTGTGATGTTGTTATAGCAGCACTGGCAAATTAAGACAGGTGTATAATTCTTTATAATTTTACCATGCACCATTCATATAGATGATATCCCTGTGCTTAAATCTGATATTCTACTTAAATTTCCTTCCATCCATAAATGACTGGAATCAAAGCTGTGTGGATGGTGCTTAGAAAATTCCCCCAGATGGGGCAAGAGCTAGAAAATTAAATTATAAAGATGTTCTTTTTTCTATATTGCTATCTTTCCTGAACAGTTCCACACATTGGATTTGTCTGAGGAATAAGCCCTGCCTGCCACTAGTGATAGAACCAAGAGCTAGTCTGGGTTAGGATTTCTCTTCTATAATACCCAGTGGATAAGAAATATCATAGTAACAGTGTGAGGTATAATAACATATTGGATAGAATGCAGGCTTAGAAATAAGATCAGTCTGGATTTAAAACCAAGCTTTACTAATCATGAACCTTTAAATCTTGTCCAAGTGATGCTCAAAATTAGCATTAAATTCCTTATATACCAAATGAAAATATTAATATCTCCCTCATTGGATTGTATGAGAATCACATTATACTGAAATTAGCAGTGTGTCTAATACATAGAAAAAGGTTGTTATTTGTTAATTCACATAATATTTACCCTTCCATTAAATCCTGTAAACGTTTCAGGGACTCTCAACATCATTGTTAGTTATTTAATTAGAAAAATTGAATATCCCTAGAAGATTTTAGAATTATAATGGCTCTTGAATCAGTATTGAGCACAGCAAAATTTGTCCTTTCTTCTCCCTTAATTTCATGATTCTTCCAGAATCCTATCATGTATAAAGAAAGATAAAGCACACTAAATAAATGAACTGAAATAATAATTGTTGTAAACCTGGTCAATAGCATCATGAGCTTTCATATTCTGTGCAGAAGACAACAGCAAACAATGGGCCTTTACTCTATATCAGGCAGCATTCAAAACACAATTCATGCATAATCTCATAAAGCCAAATGAAAAACCTATGAGATTGGTATCTTATTATTTTATTGTACAGATATGGAAACTGGGACATACAGAATCTAGGAAACTTGCCCAAGTTCACATAGTTAGTAAGTAGAAGAGACAGCATAAGGAGATTAGACCTGCTATATTCCAAAACTCTTGCTTTTTAAAAAATATTAGGGAACAGTATGTCTAGCTTACATGTGTCTATCCTTAGGCCATCAACAATAGAACTGCAATTTTGTATTAATCTAGATTTTTTTTGCATGCTTATTCCTCTCTTTAACTCTGTGAGGCAGGTACTATTAAGGCTGTTTTGTAGGCTCTGATTACTTCATAGACTCATACTCTCATCACTAGGACATTCTGTGATTTATGACATAAACTCCAAGATTGCTCCTAAAACACTCCATAGAAAGACTGCTAAGCCAGGCTAACTAGATTTCCTCCCCATCATGGTCACAGATGCCACAGCCACAAAAAAACAAACAAACAAACAAACAAAAAAACCACAGGGTGAACTGCCCTGGCTACCAACTTGGCTGAAGTTGCTAAATTGAATCATCTGGGAACAAAAAGTTCAGAACCCTTAACTAACTCTGCTTAAGTAAGTGAACAACATAATAGAACTCATCCTACTCAGGCTGACACAGAACCTAAATAAGCAGAAACTCTTGTTTGCCATATTTACAATCATCTACCTTCTCACCATGGTAGGAAACATATTTATCAGAATAACTATTCACACCAGCCCAGTTCTCGGTTTGCCTATTTTTTTTTTGTCTTCCTGTCCTTTTAAGATGGCACCTTCCCTCTTATCATGACCTATAAAATAGTATTTGACTTACTCACTAAGAAAGAATTTTTTTCCTTCTTTGGGTGCATGATCAAGGTTTCTGCATTTCTTGGGAGGAGTTTAAATCATCCCACCATGGGTGATGGTTTATGACTGCTACATGGCCATCTGCAGGGCCCTGCACTCATGATCACAATGAACTGGAGGGTGAGTGATCATGTCCTGGGCTGCGGGATTTCTTCATGCCCTGATTCAAATCCTTTTCATTGTGTAGTTTCCCCAATATCACTAATCATTTCTTCTGTTATCTTTACCCTCTAGTGAAGCTCTCCTGCACTGACACAAACATCTTTGGAAATATTCTTCCCACCAAATGTGGCTTCATGTGTCTTCTCAATTTTTCTATTATCATCTTCTATGTCCTCATCATTTGCTCCCTCAGAACTGACAGCTTAGAAGGACAGTGGAAGGCTTTTTCCAACTTTGACGTATTACTGTGTTTGTCTTATGTTTTTTACCCTGTACATTTGAGTACATTCAGCCCAAGATCACCTTATACTTTGATAAAATGGTGGCTTTATTTTATTCTGTGATAAAATCCATGTTCAATCCTTTAATCTATGCAGGAATCCATCCTGCAAAGTCTTGCAGGGATCTGTCCAGCAGAGCCCATGACCATTCAAAGAATTACTCTGAACACTGAGGTTGAGAGAGGCAAGTGGGATAAAAGCTAAAGAAGCTGAGGCAGGTGTGGCTCAATCAATAGAGCTCCTGTTTACCATATGGGAGGCCCTGGGTTCATTCCTGGGGCCTCCTTATGAGGGCAGGCCCGCCCATGCGGCACAGTGGGTTGATGCAGCAAGACCTCACAGCAGGAGGTGGGTGTGGCTCAATCAATGGAGCCCCCATTTACCATGTGGGAGGCCCCAGGTTCACTTCCCAGGGCCTCCTTGTGAGGGCAGGCTGGCCTGCACAGTGCTGAGGGCTGATGAAACAGGACCTCACAGCAGGGGGGAGATAAGCAGACACAGAGAAGACGCACAGCAAATGGACACAGCAAACACAAGCAGCAAGGGGGGGTGATAAATAAATAAATCTTAAAAAAAAAAACATAAAGGAGCTATCCTCTTGAACTAATACCCAGCATGATTTTTATTTAGAATTCCTTCAGAGTAAAGGAAAAAGTGTCTGTGAGAAGGGGCAGATTGGCAGTGTGCATGGGAAGAGTCATTAAACGTCACAAGAATTCCAAGCAGAAAGATAATGAAGACATATACTGGCTTATGTCAAAGATAAGGTGGAGGTGAAGGTTTTGGCTAGCTAATTAACTGGACAGACCAAAAATGTCCCTGTTTAAGGTAGGAACTGATAAGATGACTTCCCAGCATGAGCAGGGGAGCAGGCCTCTAAACTATTTCTTAGAAGTAAAGATAAGAAGAATCCTTCATTTCCCCCTTCCTTAAAATATATACAGAGAGGCAAGAGTGGTCCTGAGACAAGGTTGTAGCAGATCCACAGGATTTTTGGTTTAGCCAATTGGGAATAAAACTGTAAATGGAAAAAGTCCTTACCTGGAAGGGATAGAGCAAGCTTGCCACCGCAAGCCTCCTCAATAATACTTGCTGGTCCTTAATAGACAGTGCCTCTCTTAAGTTGTTCCTTCCCTGAGGAATCTTACCCATCTTTGGCTAACCAGCCCTTTTTCTTTTGGGAGACAGGCAAAGCAGAATAGAAATCAAATGATTTTTGCCCATGACTTCCACACTCAGCATACAAAACAAATCTCCTTGTGTTGTACACATATGCAGGATCAGAAATTACATTTGTTAAATGTAAGGCAACCACTCTACAGAGTAACACAGCACATATATAAGGTTTATAGTCAACTGGAGTAGGGTAAGATTGGGAAAAGAGGGAGGTAGAAAAGAGATAAGAATTAAAGATGTTTAAGCCATAGAGCTCTGAAGCTTCTCTCTTCTGGAGACCCAGAAGCAGGGGGCAGGGATGAAGCTGTGGCAAAGGTGATGATTTTTTGTTCAATGTGATCAGCTCAAGAAAGGGCCTGGCAAATTAACCTAAGGATTGATAATAAAACAAGAAATATGATTATTCCAATAAGAGATATTGCCCAGATTTTTATGTTTAGGCAATGAAACTAATTAGATGGGTTTAACCATTGTAAATTATCATTGAGTATTTGGCACATGTTTTGTTGTGTAATAATTTGTATTTGAGGTAATTGATGTTCTAGACATTACTGGAGAGCAAGCACCTCCCCCTGTAGAAGTAAGGAGAAAGCCCCTTGTAAGTGGGATTTTACTTGTTCCCAGGAAAGCTGGGAACTGTTCCAAGGTAAAGGAGTAACATAAATTTTTACATGTTCTCAATCACAATGTAAATTTTGTTTGGCAAGCAGAGCTTGTTATGTCTCACCTATCTAAAGAATAGATGCTTCTAATGCATCAAGTCTCAAAGAACATTATTATCAATATGAGTTTGTGTTAAAAGTTTGTTGGTGACCATGTTCATAAATTAACAACATGAGATATTAGAACAGATACTGTTAAGGTGACTGCTGCAGTGGTGGCAGTGGCAGTCATGATGATGGCTGAAATAATGAAAGTAATATGTGTAACAATGAATCTTTTAGTTCTAATAAGTGAGAGGGCTTTGTTGATTTGGGATAACCCTGATGAGCTTTTTGATCTAATTGTTTAAGTCTTCCTAAATTACTCCCTAAGCTTGAATATTATTATGTCATGGTTGTGTCTGGGAGTTCCTTTGTTCCTCTGTTGTCATCTTCTCCATCTATGGTATTGGGTTGAATGGTTGATCCTTCCAGTTCAGGGTATAGATTTACATTCTTTGTTGGCAGCTACTGGGGGTCTGTTGGAATAAGAACACACACATACCTCACCCCCATGTTATAACATCACAAAGTCCTTTTCAAGATGCATCTCTTAACATTTCCTTGTACAGAATTTTAGCTCATGCTTGATGATTCTTGTGATGGGGGAAATTTTTTTCTCAGTTGCTGAGAGGTCATCTTTATCACAAATTACAAACTTAAAGTATATAGTGCTAGTGTATTTCTAGGGGAAGTATACATACTTGCCCTTTTTGTGTTTTTGTTTCAGATGATATGATATATTTTAAATATTTCTAAGGTTGAGTTAATTGGATTTTTAAGGGACAGTTTAGGAACTGGCTTGGGTAAGAGAATTTTGGAGATGTTTATAGAGTTGTGTTAAAAGTGCTTCTGAAGGGGCTGCAAAGAGGATATTATCCATGTAATAATAGATACATGCTTGTGGGAAGGCAGAACAAGTAGGGAGTAAAACCTGAAAGACATAGTATTGACACATGGAGGGGCTATTGAGCATTTCTTGTGGTAGGACTTTCCACTAATATCTAGATAGTGAACATCTATTAATTGACAGAATGCAAAATATGTGAAGGATTGCTTATAAACAGGGGTTTAACTCTTGTATTTAGATTGCTTACAATATGTGTACATACATTTACATATTTACTAAACTGGTGGACACACTGATATACTGTGCCCACTTTTGGCCAAAGTCCCAGATGGATACAAGATAAATGTTAATATGCATATTTATTTTAATAAGTTTATACTAACAATTAGAGTGAGAAACAAGAATAACATAATTAAGTAAAAGATTAAATCAATATTGAACAGAGTTACAGAATGACAGATAAATAGAACACACACACACACACATAAACAAACACACACACACACACACATATATATATATATAATCACTAACATCTAGCTCTTAGTTGGGAAGTATTGAATTAGCAGCTGATACTAGAGTTTGGATTGAAAACACTTATGTAAAGTACTTTCTCCTAGGGTGAGACTTTAATTGGTCTGACTAAGGGCTATCTTTTTACTGTGTTCATGATCCATGAACTTGATACTATAGATGCTAACTCATGAGTACCGTGTTAACTCCTGAGGAAGTGGCTAGCCTCCTGAGGAAGGAACAAAACACTCCCTGTGCAGTACATTTCAAGGTTTATACATCAGTCCTTGAGAAGTAGCCAGCTTTCCCAGGGAGGAACACAAAACTTTCTGGAATGCAATTTATGTGTATTTATTTGCTATGAAACATTCCTGATGGGCCCACTGTTTTAGTTTTCATTATTTTTCCTGAAATATGAAAAGTGCTGACTAGCAATGCATTGATTTGCTGATTAACAAAGTTTTTTGAAAAAAATTAATAATATTTGGGTTTACAGCATACAGTAGTGGTGTTACTTTTATTTATGATAAGAGGTTGTTTCTGTGACACATATTATTTTTTAAAATAATTAAAACTATGATTAAAAACATTATACCTTTATCTAATATTATGTTAAAACATTATTAAATTTCCAGGAATTGTATACACTCTTTAAGTATTCATATGAACCTTCTACTTGTACAAAGTTATTTAACAGAGGGTTAAAGAATGCCCTTGAATTTCAGAACAGTTTTAAACACTTTCCATTCAAACTATAATATATTAAATAAACTCAACTATTTTATTACTTTACCTTTTTCAAGGGGAAAGAACACATCTTTTACAATAGTTTTAAATAAAAAGCTACTTTTCATCATTTGGCTTTGAGAAATGAGGTTTGCACATAAGGTATTTTTAAAAAGTGATAAGATTTGTTTCTTCAAGGGAATGATAAGGTTAAAGTACAAGAAGCTATTTTGATAAAACAGACTTTACTTTTTGTATACTGATTATTCAGGAGAAAAACTTTTTGAAAACTTTTACTAAAATAGACTAATGACTTGAGAAACTTTGAGAAAGAACAAAATTTTAACTTTGCATTATTATACTATTTGATACTAAAGCTTTTAAAACTTTATAGATAGACCTATCAAATCTTACTTAATATTGTCTACAAAAATTTCTTTTCTGCACACTTTCTGCACATTTTGTATCCATTCATTTTTTTTCCCTACATTTTACTCTTTCTTAATAAGTAGTCATTTTATTTTAGGACAAAATTATTTTCTTTTTCCTTAATAATAAAAACACATTCTATACACATTACATACATAAGTTACCAAAACGATTTTGGATAATGTTCTCTAGCAAACCTCTTACAACATACAATTACCATCAACACTAAACAAACTTGTCAGAATGATGATTTAATTTGGTTATAAGTATTTTCATTATTTCAAATAAGTATCCATATTTATTTTTTAATATAATCACTTAATTTTTTGGCCATTTGAATAGAGCTCTTTTAATAATTTTCATATATCAGTTTAAGATTACCATCAGGAGTATCAAAATATACACTGACACTGAATAAACAGACAAACACAAAGCGAGTTACATTACATCAACAGAATATGAAGCTTACTAATTTGACCCATAATTTTTACTCTTTGTTATTATTATCAATTCCGTTTCTGTTTGATAATGATCTTGGAAATTCTGCAATAATTTTATTAATTTGGCCATACAGGCCCATTTAGAATCAGCATGGAAACAAAACAGAGAACACAAATGTTGCTAAGTTTTTCCAATCTTCCAGTGGCTTAATTCAATTAGCCCCTTTCAGTCTACAGCCACATTATCATATAGGGAGTAGGGGGTTTGCAGAGTTGCTGCTGGAATGTTTTCCTTATCTTAGTTAACTCTTTGGCAGAATGGTTTTCTTATAAGCATGATTTCACCAACAAGGGCTTTATTCAGCACTTCTGCCTGTTGCATGCAGCCTTCTTGATTTTTTAGTTGCCAAACACTAAATTGAGCTGGGATAACAATAGTGTTTACAAGAACTTTCCAATTCCAGGGGCACATTTGATAGTTATTAGCAACAGAGTCCAAAATTCCCTTTGTGAAGAAATTGGGTACAACAATGGTTTTACACAGCTCTTTAAATAGTGCATAGGGAAGTGAGTCAGATGTGGCTGCTCATTTTGGGAAATGATAGGAAATGCATGACATACTACTAACTTTACAGCTTCCTTTAAGCATTTTTCCATAACTGGCCAGGGTTCTTGATTCTCAAATATTACTGGGGGAGGTAGAGGTGGAAAAGGTGTTTCTTCCTTTTCAGGGGATACAGGGTCTTTAACTGGGAGTTCCTCTGAGGAAACCATGGGGTGAGATGTATATAGTGAACACAAAGCTGTTTTTACTAAACTTCAGGTTATTAGGGTAGAAGTGGGAAATTTTTCTCCTTGTTCATATTTTATTTTTAAAATTTTTCATAACTGCTCCCATAATTCCAAATCTAAACTTCCTCTTTTAGGAAACCAAGGACAATACTTTTGAATAATTTGTAGTAGGGAGTGTAGTTGAATTTTTTGGATAGTGCAATCATCTGTTTTAAGAGCTGTATTGTTTCTTCAAAAGTATCCTGTTCTTTGGAAATTCTTGGTCCCATGAAGATTTAGAAACCCCTCACCTTAATAGATATGTTGGCAACTATCCCAAGCAGGCATTGTTGTTCCGTTACCTTGGAAATTTTAGTTTTGGTTTTGGTTCAGATGAGTACAGCCATTCCTTAACGTGCTGATTCACAACACTGGTCAGAATCACATCAGGGTCACCACTTGCAAAATTCCGTTATTCAAAGTCTTGCAGATATTTGTCCAGCAGAGCCTACAATGGTTCAAAAAATTACTCTGCACACTGAGGCTGAAAGAGGTGAGAGGGATAACAGCTAATGGATCTATCCTCTTGAGCTGATCCTCAGCATGATTTTTATTTAAAATTTTTTCACAGTAAAGGTCAGGGTGTTCATGAGAAGTGGCAGGTAGGAAGCACACATGTGAGGGGTCATTAAACATCACAAGCTTTTCAAGCAGAAAGATAATGAAGACATATAGTGGCTTATGTCAAAGATAAGGTGGAGGTGAAGGTTTTGGTTAGCTAATTAACTAAACAGACCAAGAATGTTACTGCCTAAGGAAGGAAATAATAGTGCTGGCAACCCTGCATAGACAGGTGAGCAGACCTTAAAACTATTTCTTAGAAGTAAAGATCAGAAAAATACTATATTCTATATCTTCACAAATGTAGGGGTGAAAAATGCAAAAAGGAAGCTTTGGAGCCAAAGAGTGATCCTGTGTAAGAGATCATGTAAATAGGCAAGATAAAAAATGTTCGATTTGGAAAGAAGGCAAGATGGCATTAGTTTAAGGAGACACTCACCATCTATTTCACAAAACACAGCTAATTGGGGACCGGATCCTGCCCACGTGAGCAGTTCTGGGAGCACACAGAACAGGAGATGTTGCAGCATTGTTCTGCAGGGAGCTGGACAGGGAGATAGATTGCTCAAGATAAAATCATGAGTTTTTAGCCCCATCCCAAGATAACATGGATGGCTAAGCCCCAAGCTCAGGTTAGGGACCAGGGTGAGCCCCACCTCCCCCTGGTCACCCAGTGAGAGGGAGCATTCCCCAAGAGTGAGAGGGTTCTGGCAAAGGGTGGAGAGGGGTTTCCTTTCTATGGGTTTGGTTGCCTGGACCCCCTTAGAGCTTTGGGGAGCACACCAGCTGGTTCAAAGTGGCACCAGGCTGAGGGGAGAGGCAAATCTGCTGAGGAAGCCTGA
This sequence comes from Cabassous unicinctus, assembly GCA_029593785.1. Classification (NCBI taxonomy): domain Eukaryota; kingdom Metazoa; phylum Chordata; class Mammalia; order Cingulata; family Chlamyphoridae; genus Cabassous; species Cabassous unicinctus. Next base: position 19,824 of record JAQZBX010044967.1, read on the forward strand.
TTTACCTAACTGCCCTGGGATACAGAGGCTTGGCCTGAGAGAGGGGGGAGCCAGCCAGTTTAATAGTTTTGCACTGAGGACTATCTGAATTTCAACTCCCCTAAGGGAGTCAGTCAGGCAGTGGGAACCACTTAACAAGTTTCCAAGAGCTTATTTGGGTCCCTGGGAGGAGGGGGTGGTCTAGAAGAGGCTTGAAAATCATTTGGGTGTTGTGTGCTCAGCCATCAGTGTCCAGAAATTTCAAAAGTGAAATCAGCCTGACCAGCAGAGGGGAAGGGGTATCTTCTCATAGAGTCTGCATAATCCTACTTCGCTAGGAGAGTAAAACCTGCCTGGGGCGAAAGTGACTGAGTAGCTTTCCAAAGAGCTAACTGACCCAATTATAAAGGTAGCTCAGTTGAAGAATTTCTGCCTTGAGTATATGAGGTCCCTAGTTTGATTACCAGCTCCTCTAAAAGTAGTGAGCCACTGGGATATCTAATATCCAGCTGATACTATAGGACAGGGAAAACATAGATATTATTTTTCTATGAGCTTATTTTGGGTCCCTTATTTTTCCAAAAAAAAAAAAGTTACTTAAAAAAAATTTACCTTGGTTTACTTGCAAAACCCCACATCAAAACCTGCAGAAAGACGCCTGCAGAGTAATTGATTGATGAACACAGGCAGCCTGAGAGGCTCCACAAGAGCTCAAGAAGGAATGCTGTTCGTCCTTAGCCTTGTGTGACTTCTTGCTTGTGTGTTTCTTTCGGGCTTATTTTGTTTGTTTGCTTGTTTAGTTTTGTTTCTTGTTTTTCTTTCCTCTTTCCTCCCAGCCCCCCTTTTAAAAATTAGGTGCTGCTAGCTTGTTTCTTCTTGGCAGTGCTTCTTCTTCCTTGAATTCCCATTTTCTGTGCATACTGATTTTCTCTACCAATGCTATCTCCTTTCATTACTTTATCTTTCTTTCTTCTGCTTTCTGTTGTGATTCTTACAGTCTAATTTTATTATTAGACCACAACTTTACTGGTTTTCATTTCTATCTAGTCCATTCTGTTTTCTTTTTTTTTAATTATTTTTTTCTTTCTGTCCTTTCTTTTCTCTGTTTCTCTCTCCTCATCATTCTGGCCTTTTAAACCATTCTATATATTTTTCTCTATTCCGTTTCCCATTTCATTGTAGGTACTGCACTTTTTTATTCCTATTACTCTACTCTGCTTACATGAGTCAAATATTCACTCTAATAAGTTTTAGATGTTCCCTCTTCTAAGTTTTATTATTATTACTATTATCCTTTTTCTTTCTTACCTATTTTGAATTCTCTGGCCCTGATCTTTTTCCTTCAAGGGAACATAGAAAATAGCAAGGAAATAGAACAAGAAGAACAAAG
>JAQZBX010044968.1:0-21191 GCA_029593785.1 Cabassous unicinctus
GACACAGATGCTGGGGGCGGGGAGAGGGAAAGGGCAGAAAGAGGGGGTGAGGAAATGAATGAAGGCAACAACCCGGGACGAGGGGATTGGATCCCTCTGCACCGGGAGATGGAGAGAGATGCTTAGTGTGTGTGTGTGCCCGCGGGAGTCTGCGCGCGGCCGCCTCTGCGTGTGTGTGTGTTTGTGCAGAAGGCTCTTTGGACCCTAGAAATGACAAGACCGACGCTCCTGGTGGCTTTTGTGATGCAAAGAAACAGCCGAGCGCCAGCCGAGAAGGACCGGGGGGTTTGTTTGGCGCAGGTTCCCCACTCCACCTGCAGTGGTGGGTCTCAGAGCTCTGCTTGTCTACCTCCAGAGACGTGGTGCTCACTACCTCTCAAGACCTCTTGACCCATCTTTAGATGGCTCTGACTGTTAAAAAAGGAATTTGTCCTTACTGAGGGGGGCAACCGGGGTCCCTGTGGGTCCAGTTACCCTGCATTTCCCTCTACTTCATGCCCATCCCTCCTCTCCCCTTCCTGGCATCTTAGCATGGCATCACCTCTTCCATCTCTGCAATGGAGTTTGGTCCCCAATGGGCTTTGACCCTGCTTTTTAAAAAATTAATTATTGTTGTACATATATACAGCATCTTTCCCATTGTAACCACTTTCGAGTATACAATTCAGTGGTGTTAATCCCGTTCACAGTGTTGGGCTCCCACCCACCATCCATTAGCAAAACTGTTCCATCACCTCAAACAAGAAACTCTATATCCTTTAAAGTATTAACTTCCCTTCCTCCCCCAACCCCCCACCCCCGTTAACCTGTATTCTGATTTCTGACTTTATGAATTTGCATTTTCTAAGGATTTCATATTTGTCTTTTTGTGCCTGGTTTATTTCACTCAACATGATGCCTTCAAGGTTCATCCGTCCTGTAGCCTGTAACAGAATGTCATTCCTCTTTTCCACCAAATAGTATTCCATTGAATGGACATGCCACATTTTGTTTTTCCATTCATCTGCTGATGGACGCTTGGGTGGCTTCCACCTTTTCAATGGTGAATAAAGCTGGTGTGAACATTGGGGTGTAAATATTGATCCTGTTTTTACTGAGCACCCAGTGACCTCCTTGATGTCAAATCCATGAACCATTCTTCAGGCCTCATCCCCCATGACCTTTCAGTGGCATTTGACTTGATGATCTCTCTCTTCTTGTAACCGTATCCTCCTTGACTTTCCCTCCTGCTACCCGCACCCCCCCCCCCAGCCTCTGGATGCTGTTTTCCTGCCTCCTTCCAGGCGTCTCCTTCCTCCCACAACCCCTCGATGTCAGGGTTCCCTGAGATTCTATCTTCTCTTCTTTCTTTACCCTCTCACTTACCTGGGTTCAGCTGATTCTATGTGCCCACGATGCCCACATCTGTACCTACCAGCCAGACCCCTTTCCTCCAAGGTAGCATCTACTGTGTGCCTTCACACTGAGCTGGGCACCAAACATGCAGAAGCAAAAGATGCTATCAGCGCCATGAGTAGATCTGTAACTATAACCCAGTGATCTATAGATCTTTATAACTATAGGCTGTGATAGGAACCTTGACGAGGGGTGCCACGACCTCCCCCAAAGCACTCCTCCCTATGTTCTCCATCAGAGACAGGATGTCCATCCACCCAGTCACAGACAGAAAGCTGTCTTTGATTCCCTCTCTCATTGTAATAATGCCACCGTGTTCTCTGCATTCACAGTTTCCTGGTGCTGCACTGTTCTTTTTCCAAGTACAGATAAGGAAACTAAGGCTTAGAATGGTTAAAAAACGTATCAGAGTTCACAAGGTTAGTCATGGACAGGGCTGGGGCTCCTACTCGCATCTCTGGGTTGCAAAGCTCATTCCTGGAACCACAATGCTATAGCTCCTGCCTCAACTGCCAAAGGCAGAGCTGCCTCCTGGGTCCTCTCCATCCCCACTACCTTGGGTTAGTCTAGGCTCTCATTTCAGCCTCTTCCATCAGAACAGCCTCCCCTGGTCTTCCCACCTGCAGCCTCTCTCCTTCATCTCCACCTTCCTCTCCAGCCGCCATCATAATGGCCCCCAGACAAAGCTGATCATGTCAATCCCCTGCACCCAACCTTCCACGCCCCCCTCAAGGCTGGCCTCCCAGATTACACTCAAAAGCCTGCTCTCACATTCGAGTCCCACCACCATCACCTCATCTCTCCCACCACTTCTCTTCCTCCCCTCCTGCAACAAAGATCCACCCCAAAAAATGATGGACTCCAAACGCCTCTGAGCCTTTCACTGTGTGGTTTCCTCTGCCTGGAGTATCCCTTCTTTGCTATTCAAATTTCTTTTCACTCTTCAAGGCCCAGTTCCAGCCTCTCCCAGTAGTTGTGGGCCATGTCTGCTTGATCACAATACCAGATTGGGTCCGACTCATGTCTGCTTCTCCCCAGAACCAACATGAGGCCAGGCACAAAGTGGATGTACACTCAAAATGAGAATGAATGAATGGTGTGTTCCCACACACCTTTACCAAGGCATAAAGACAAAGAACGTAAGCTCCATGAAGGCTCCTTGGATCCCCTTCAAGTCCTAACCCCAGAAGTCCTAACCCCTGGGCCACATGCCCATCTCCTAAGCACTCTCCTTGCCTGAATGGTCTCTCTACAGCATAAATAAGACCAAGTCAGCCTCTGCTCAGAAGCCTTCCCTGGTTCCCCATCACTCGTGGGCTACAGCCCAAACTTCTAAGCTGGTTTTCCACTTGAGCTCCTGCCACCTTCCCTCAGGCCCCCTCTGATTCCAGTCCCAATTCCTCCTTGCATTATCCTGCCTCCATGCCTTTCCTAAAGTTGTTCCTGCCCCCTAAAAAAACCTTCCTCTTCCATATCCCCAAGCCCAAATCTTACACTTCAAAGTTTTTAGTCTTTCTTGACCCTCCTGCAGTTGAATGGAAAGCCTGTTAAGTATTCAGATTACAAGGCCTCTCCCCTGGAAATTCTGATTCTGTAGATCTGAGTTCGGGACCAGGAGTCTGAGTTTTTAGCAATTACCTCTGGTCAGTCTGATTTTCAGTCAAGTTTGGGAACCATGGCTAGGCTAGGTTATGCTGCATAACAAACATCCCCAAATTCTCAGTGATTTAACGCAACAAAGATTTGTGGGCTTTTTTTAAAAGATTTATTTTATTTATTTCTCCCCCACCCCCATTGTTTGCACTTGCTGTCTGCTCTCTGTGTGTTTCCTCATTTTGTCTCCTCGTTGAGTCATCTTTTTGCATCAGCTCACTGTGCCAGCCCATTGTGCCAGCTCGCTGTCTTGCTTGTCTTCTTTAGGAGGCACTGGGAACCAAACTTGGGACCTCCCTTGTGGTGGGCAGGCGACCAACTGCTTGAGCCACATCCACTTCCCAACAAAAGTTTATTTTTGCAGTGGGTTTGAGTTACTTCCTAGAGCACCTGTCGTTCAAGGAAAACTCAGTGCTTCAGGTGGGGTAATTTATACATAGCTTATCAGCCTGCTGGGCTGAGTTTCTTATGTTCAAGGACCCTTTCTGATTCATCTGTGCCTCCCCAGGCACCTCCACTGGGGCCTATCATACCTGCTGTACTCAGGAACAAACGAATGAATACCCATTTGACCCATCCATCCATTTACCAGGGAGTCATTATTAAGGCCCCACCCTGCGTGCCAGAACTACCCTCTAGTGTTAGGCATACAGTGGTGAGCAAAACAAGCATCCACCCTGTCTTCATGGAACCAATTACCTACCTTCCCCACACCTCATTTTCCAAATTGAACTTTAATAGTGATAATGATAGTAATAGCTGATTCTTACATCATGTGCCAAGCTCTGTTTCAAGTGTTTTATATGTATTAACATATTATACATATTAACATATTATATCATTTAATCTTCACAGCAACCATCCGACGTTACTGCTTTTATTATCTCCATTTACAGATTAGGAAACTGAAGCACAAAGACTTGAAGCAAATTGATTAAAGCTGGAATTGGGATCTAATCCAGGCAGAAATCCCTGACTATCAAAACATTCTTCTGGTCACTGGTCTTTGCCTCCTGGGAGGCTCATTTTTTTAAATTTTTATTTTTTTTAAGATTAGAATTATTTTATTTTATTTATTTACTTATCCCCCCCTTGCTGCTTGTGCTCACTTTGTCCATTTGCTGTGCGTTTTTCTGTGTCTGCTCGTCTCCCTTTGTTGTGTCATCCTGCTGCGCCAGCTCCAGGTCACCGCACTGCACAGGCCAGCTTGCCTTCACCAGGAGGCCCTGGGAATTGAAACTGGGGCCTGGGAGGCTCATTCCAACCTTTCTCTACACCAAAACCATAGTCAACTTCAGGAAGCAGAGACCTGATGATGGCACTCTAAAGCCTTTGTAGATGCATTTTGAAAGAACTGGCCTCCTTATAATGTTGTCTTCCTATGCATTCACATGATATATTTATCCATTAAATTAAGACTTCTTTAGTGTCCTTCAATAGCATTTTAATTTTTTCTCCCATAAAGGACATAAATATATTTGTTATAGACTTATTCTTTGGCACTATGTATTTCTTTTTTTTTTTTTAATTTTACCAGGAGGTCCTGGGGATTGAACCCAGGTCCCTCCATATGGGAAACGGACACCCAACCATTTGAGCCACATTCGCCCCGGCACTATGTATTTCTGTAAATGTTTTTTTTGCTGTGATATATAAAAGTAGTTGATTTTAAGATATTGCTCTTATTCCAGCAAACTTGCTTCCACACACGGCCAGAACCAGAGCCTCAGGAGTGATCCAGGACCTTCCTACTCTCACACCACCCATTCCCAACTGCCACCATGCCTGGATTCCACCTCTTCAACAGAGGTCCTGTCCCCACCTCCATGGCCCCAGTGTGGACCTCACTCTTTTGGGCCTGGGGTGATCTTCCAATCAACCTTCACATAGTCGGGGCTGCTGCCAACTCTTGCTGCACCTTTATGGATTTAGAAAAAGGTGTCTCTTCCTCACAACACTCTATCTCCACGCGACAGATCATTGTTATAATACATATTCGAATGTACAATGCCTGCAGTGTGAATGGTGCCCCTTAGGCGTGGCGGCAGAGGCAGCGTGCAAGCCCGCACAGCTGCCAGAGGGAACTTTGTAAGGATGAAACCTTGATCATGTTATTCCTTCACTTAAAGTTATTCAAAGGTGCTCTTTTACCATTCTTTCTTTGATATGAATTGCTTTGAATAGGTAATACTTTCACACAGTTCATGAATCTAAATGATATTAAAAACATTGCAGTGAAAATTCTTACTCTCACGACTATACTCACCCACTTTGTTCCCAACAACCACCCTCAGGGAACCACTTTCATTAGTTCCTTAAATAACTTTCCAGCATTTCTTTAGGAAGATACAAGCAAATAAATACATATGTGAATACATAGACACACACATACATATACTTTCTTTCTAATACAACAATAACATAATACACTCATTCTGCACCTTGATATTGTTAACTAACAATATGTCTTGAAGCTCTTTCATACACATATGTAGTGAGCTTCCTCATCTTTTTATGCAGCTGCATACCTGCTGATGGACAAGCTTCTGAGCTATTGCAAACAATAGTCAGTGAACAACATTGTATGTATACATGTGCAGATACAGTGGATTAAAAATGGTTACAAATTTTTTGCAGCTCTTCTGATCAAGAATTGACATTAATTCCCTCACACTTTGAAGCTGGTATGGACTTTTTTTTTTTTTTTAGGAGGTACCAGAGATCGAATCTGGGACCTTATACGTGGGAAGCAGGTGCTCAACCATTTGAGCTACATCCGCTGCCCTGGTATGGACTTTTGACTTGCTTTGATCAATGAAATATGACAGAAGTGATGTTGTACAACTTGTCAGTAGGGCCTCAAGAGTCCTTGCAGCATCCACTCTCACCCTCGTGTAACCCTCAGGTCACCATACTGTGAAGAAACCCAGGATGAGAGGCTCAGTCATCCCAGCCAACATGTCAGCCATCATGGCGATTACAGCTGAGGTCCCAGGCATGCAAGTGTGAGCAAAGCCATCTTGTGCCTTCCAGCCTCAGCAGAGTTGCCAGCTGATTTGAGTTGACCACTACCATTACCATTACTAACAGAAAAACCACCCAGCCATCCTTAAAGTCTGGAAAAAGAAAAAATTGTCATTTTATGCCAGTAATATTGGGGTGATTTGTTATGCAGCAGTAGCTAACTGATAGAGTAGGAATATATTTCAGATAGATTTCCAAAAGTGGGATTCCTGGTTCAAAGAGTATATGAATTTATAATTGTGATAAATGTTGTCTGGGATGTATCATTTTGCATTCCCACCAGCAATGGGTGAGAATACCTGTTTCCCCACAGTCTTGCCAAAAGAGTGCTTTGTTAAACTTATGGATTTTTGCTGATGCAATAAAAATGGTATTTAAGTATTGCCTTAATTTTCATTTTTCTTATTTTGTGAGCATTTGTTAAACATCTGTATGTATGTTTAAGCTTTTATGTATATCTTTTCCTGTGAACAGTATGTCATGTTCTTTGCCCATTTTTCTATTGCAGTGTTGGTCTTTCTTATTGATAGGAGCTCTTTAAATAGTAGGAAGATTAGCTTTTTGTATATGATAAGAACTGCAAATATTTTCCCCCAATTTGTTGTTTGCCTTTTGATTTTGATTATGATTATGATGTCTTTTTGCCAGGCAGAATTTTTTTCTGTGTAGACAAATGTATTAATCTTTTCTTTGATAGCTTCTGAAATTTGAGTTGGAGTTGGAAAGACCTTTCTTACTCCAAGAATTATAAATTATTTTGTCCATATTTTCATCTAATATTTTTTTTATGGAGTTTATGCTGATAAATTGTGTGATTCATCACCTTTTGAATGAAATTCAAGGCCAAATGTATGACATGGATGAATCAATGTCACCCACCTGGGGAGGAAACAGAAGTAGGAGAAGCTGGTTTAGAAGGTGGGATTTCCAAGTGGGATGTCCAAGAGGTGGGTGGATTCAGAGTTATGGGCTGGAGACATGGGCTTGGGAGTCACTGCATAGCTTGTTAAACCCACAAGAATGTGTATAGACTTTGAAGGGGAGAGTTCCTCAGATGGAGCTCTAGGGGTAGTCCAGTCAGGCCTGAAACATGTTGGTGAGAGCTACGGGGGCTCCATCTTCGTGGCCCTTGGGGCACAGAAACAGCCCCAGGAGATGCTTGTAGGGTGAACGGAATCCGTTTGGGTGAGAACTGCGTGGATGACTTTGGCTCCTGGGACACGGCAAACAGGAGGGGAAGGAGGACAAACAAACTCCCAGGAAGTCAGCCCAACCCAGCAGATGCGGGAGAGAGACCTGGTGACAGGGGCTGGGAGAAGGCTCAGTCTGGCAGGCAAAGTCCACCTCCTCTCACTTTTATCCAAAGCAGGGCTTCAACAGTTGGCATGAGGACCCCAGGGGTGGATGGAGCATGGGAAGCTACCCCTGGCTGGTGTGCTCCTTGGATCATAATGCAGTGGTCACAGCACAGACACTAGAGCTCAACTATCTGGGTTCAAGTCCTAGTTCTGTCATTTACTAGCTGCATAACCTTGGGCAAGTCATTTAACCTCTCTTTGTCTCAATTTCCTCTCTGTAAAATGAGGATAATTTTAGTACCTATCTCATAGAGTTGTCATAAGCATGAAATGAGTTCATATTTTATAAAGTACTTATACTGGTGCCTGGAACATAATAAGCACTAAGTAAATATTAAATTTAAAAAGTAGTAATTCCATTCATTCATGGACATTTATTGTGCCAGGTACCATTGCAGGTCCTGGGGACACAGAAGTGAATATGGCAGGTGAAAATTTACATTCTAGACATTCTAGCTCTGGTGGGGAGAGGGACAGTGAAGACAGACAATATAAAAAATGAATTAATTAGGGGACGTGGATGTGACTCAAGCAGTTGGGTGCCCATCTACCACATGGGAGGTCCCGGGTTCAGTTCCTGGTGCCTCTTAAAGAAGATGAGCAAGGCAGCAAGCTGATGCAACGGGCTGGCACGATGGGCTGGCACGGCAAGCTGATGCAATGAGCTGATGCAATGAGATGACGCAACAAAGAGACACAACAAGGCAACACAAAGAGAAACACAAGTGGGAGCAGAGGTGACTCAAGCCATTGGGCGTCTCTCTCCCACATGGGAGGTCCTGGGTTCAGTTCCTGGTGCCTCCTGAAAAAAAAGAAGACGATCATACAACGAACAGACATAAAAGAGCAAGCCCAAACAATGGGAGGGGGAGGGATAAATGAATAAATAAAATAAATCTTCTTAAAAAATGAATTAATTATTACTGAAATATGAAAATGCTGTAATAATGATTGAAGTGATGAATGCAGAACTACGTGATTATATCAAATACCACTGATTGTACACTTTGGATGAATTATATGCTTTATTAATATGTATCAATAAAATAGATTTGTTTAAAAAAAAAAAAAAGAATTAGCAAAATATATGGTGTGTTAGATCCAAGCTGAGAAATAAGAAATGGGCAGGAGCTGGCAAGGCCACTAGCCTCCGACCTGGTGCAGAGTAGAACTCAGGAGATGGAAAGACACTGGACAAGCAGCAGAGTAGAAACCCTGGTGGAGACACTGGAGCTGCTGAAACCCTCAGAGTAACGATCATTTTCATCATCATGACATAATAACAGCCAACACTTACATAGCACTCATTCTGTAGGAGGCACTGTTCTAACCACTTCATGTGCATGATCTCACTTAGTCCTTACAACCCGAGGATGCAGGTACTATTGTTCTGCTCATTTTCCACACCAGAGAACTGAGGCATGGAGAGGTTAAGTAACTTGCTCAGCAAGGTCATAGTCAGTAGGGATAGATTTGTGATTTGAACCTAGGCCACCTGGCTCCAGTGTCTGGAGCACTGGACTTGAAGATGGAGGGGACAGGACTGGTTACCAAGTCTCAAGACCAGGAAGGGCCGGACCTTTATTCAGGCTGGAAGGAACATACATACCCCCCACTCCAACACCTACGTACCCCAGACTCAATACACTTAACATACACCCAGCTTCAAGGCAGCTCAGAGGGTCTCGAGAAGTAACAAAGGGCCATAAAAGAAAGATCAGGCCTCAGCTCTGAAGAGCACCACCCCCAGAGCATCAGGGGTCTAAGTGGAGGCTCTCCAGATGGCCTCTGCTCCCCTGTCCCCTCCACATGCCACCCCATGAGGACTTGAGCCCAGTTTCCTGAGTCCTTATGTCATCACGCCACCCAGAGACCAGAAAGGAAATCATGACTGTCATAATCCTGGGAAGTTTAACAGAGGAACCAGCAATTCCAGATCGCAGCTGGGGACCAAGAAGGCAAGTATCAAGAGGCTGAGAAACAGAGAGAGGCAGAGGAGACTGGTGAGCCCAGAGAGAGCTGGAACCCACAGCAGTAGAAGCCCACAGAGGAGGGCAGCCCTCAACAGTTTATAAGACCCTTTCTCATCCTTCCTAATCCCTCACTTATTTTTCCCAATTCTTACCATCGGTAAGGTAGAAATTATCAGACCAAGTTGTCAAATGGGGAAATTGAGTCCCAGAGAGGAACAATGAATTATTTAAGATCACACACAGGGAAGCGGATGTGGCTCAAGCGATTGAGCTCCTGCCTACCACAAGGGAGGTCCTGGGTTCGGTTCCTGGTGCCTCCTGGAGAAGACAAGCAAGACAATGAGTTGGCGTGACCAGCAGGCACGGTGAGCTGACGCAACAAGATGAAGCAACAAAAGAGACACAAAGAGGAAAGAGAATGAGAGACACGATAAACCAGGGAGCTGAGGTGGCTCAAACGATTGAGTGCCTCTCTCCCACATGGGAGGTCCCAGGTTCCGTTCCCGGTGCCTCTTAAAGAGATGATGATTAGACAGAGCACACAACAAATGGACACAGAGAGCAGACAGTGAGTGCAAACGATGGGGGGGGGCGGGGTGGAATAAATGAAATAAACCTTTTAAAAAAAACAAAAGATCACACACAGAATTGGGAGTCGATTGTCCAGGAGCCCTTCCACTATACCACTCAGAGACAGAGTAGGAGAGAGAGAAATAAAGAGACAGGTGTGGGGATGGCTGGGGGCATAGATAGATACAGGGAGGCAACAGGCAAGTGGCAGTCAACTGAAGCAGCAGGGATTTATCTGGAAGACCCAAGAGCAGAGAAATTCTTGATGATGTCCAGGCCCTCCAACCCTCATTAACCCCCATGGGTGAATCAGGTCAGTGCCATACTCACTCCCTCCTTCCCAACCCCACGCAAGCTGAGTTTTAGGGGTTAGAGAAAGACCAAAGCCCGTCACAATAGCATTTGATGGTTTCCAAGCTCGTGATCACTGAACTTTAGAGCAGGGAATACCCATAGAGATATCTCCCTTACTGCTAACCCATTGTACAGGTGGGGGATCAAGACCTGGAGACAAGAAGTGACTTGTCAGAAGTCCATAGCAACTCAGTGACAGAAATATAGGTGTCTTGATGGGGGAATACTAGAGAAGGCCCACTCCTTCCCTTGCTCCAACCTTCATGTTAGCTCCCTGGGAAGAGCCCTGGGATCCACGGGGCCTGAGCTCCACTTCTGGCTGTGCTGAGACTCACTGAGTGGCTTTGGGCACTTCTTCCATAGAAATGTAAATATCTTGGTTGCATGGAATTTTGTCTGTTGGTTCCTGATGTATTCTCAGCCCCAAGAATAGTGCCTGGCACATAGTATGTGCTCAATAAATATTTGTTGTGCAGGTGAATGTCTAGAGGGTGAGAGAAGTGTCACTGTGAAAGAGCCTGAAGCCCAAAAGAGGAAAGCAGAGAACTATAAGCTATCTATCTTCAGATATGTGAAAGGCTAAAATTCTATCAACAAATATTTACTGAGGGCTCATTACGTGTAGGTACTAAACCCGGCGCTGGGGATTCAGTTAAGAACAATACAGCGATGCTCTGACCTCAAGAGCTCATAGCCTATTGTAATGGCGAAAATGGGCAGTTTTCGGTGGGCTCCAGAGGGTAGAACCGGGAGCAAGATGGGGGAGGGGTGGAAGGGGCAGGGAAGCAGATGGCTCAAGGTAACGCAGATGCTTTTCTCAGCCTGAGCTGAGCTGTGAAAGGCCTCGGCTGCTCAGAAGGTGGTGAGTGCCGCGGGACTGCAGTGTTCAAGCAGGGCGGCCGACCGCCCACCTGTCAGAGACCGTGCCAGGAGCATGCGGAAGAAGAGAGTTCTGTCTTGGGTGAGGTGACTTCCCACCCCCAGAATCTCTGCCAACAAAACCCTGCAATTCTCTGACGCTGAAATCTGGGATCTTATTATTCTCAGATTTTGAAGGTCCCATGATGCTGACAGCCCCCAATTCTAAGTTGGCAGTCTCTGCCCACGCCCCTGGACCCGCCCCCCCCCCCCAAAAAAAAGATGCAATGAGCAAGGGTCCTATTGCCCACTGCTTCCAAAGGGCTCTGGGGGGGTAGTTAGCGCCTCTCCCCGCCTCCCCCAGCCGGTGGGGGCTGTGGGAGCGTAGCCCGGACGCCCGGGTGCCAGGGACGTCGTGGGGAGAAGGGTGTCCCAGGGACGGTAGTCAGAGAGCCGGAACACGTGACAGAGCGTCACGTTCTGCGGTCCGCGGGGCCGGGACCGGGCCATGTGACGAGGGGACCACTATGGGGTGATGTGAGCTACGGGACCGCTCAGATGACGTACAAATGACGCGTTTCCACCCATTGTGGCAACTGGATTTCCGATGGAAGATGAGATGCTTCCGGTGAAGGGGGCGGGTTCTCCGGTCCTGGCAGATTTGCTTCCGTTCGGGGAACTACAGCTTCCGACCTCCGCCCTTCCCCTCAGGCGAGGAAGAGACGCGATCTAGTACGCATGCTCCGAATCCTTTCCCGAGGGGGCGGGGCCGAGGCTATGGGAGTGGAGGGGGCGGGGCAGAGGAGGGAATTCCAACCTGTAGAGTCTGGTGCGGGGTCCCCGAGGCCGGCTCCTTCCCATTGGCTGTGGATGGTGCAAGGGGTGGAGACTTTGGCGGCCTGTGGGGCTTTTGGGGTTCGCTGGGTGAAGGAGGGGAGTGTCAGAGTGTGAGACGGGTACGGGATTCCAAACTTAGAACCTTGAGGCCCACGGGGCCCAGGCGCCCGGGCCAAGGGAGCTCGGGCCGCCATGCGGGACAGGACCCACGAGCTCAGGCAGGTGAGGAATCGGGGCAGCAGGGCTGGGGGCGGGAAGACGGGGTGGGATCTGCTTGGAATGCAGGACTTCTGGGCCTCAGGGCGGGGGGTGGTGGTGGGTGGCTGATGACCTGGAAGGAAAGACCCGGAAGACCGTGGGTCCCGCGGGGCTAGAGCAGCAGCAAGGAAGTGGTGCCAATGACCCTGGCCCTGGCAGGGGGATGACAGCTCGGACGATGAGGACAAGGAGCGGATCGCGCTGGTGGTGCACCCGGGCACGGCCCGGCTGGGAAGCCCGGACGAAGAGTTCTTCCAGAAGGTAAGGGGCTGGGGCTTCGCGTGGATTCCCGAGGGGGCAGGGCTGGGGGACCTGAGGAGCAGCGCGGTGTGGAGTACCCCCATGTCTCCTTCAGCTCTCTCTGTCACCCTCCCTAGGTCCGGAGTATTCGGCAGACTATTGTCAAACTGGAGAACAAAGTCCGGGAGTTGGAGAAGCAGCAGGTTACCATCCTGGCCACGCCCCTCCCCGAAGAGAGTGAGTGCGAACCCGGGTCCGGAGCGCATGCTCAGCCCGTGGAGTTGTGGGGGTTGTAGTTCCACGCAGGTGGTGGCCAGAGGGGTTGGTTGAGGTAGAGGCTGCTGTTTTGGATTCACGGTCTTCTCTTGTTCAGGCATGAAGCAGGACCTGCAGAACCTGCGGGATGAAATCAAACAGCTGGGGAGCGAGATCCGCACGCAGCTGAAGGGTGAGCTCCTAGGACCTCGGATAGAGCCTTCCCTCTGAAGAGTACATGGGGAGAAGGGGAGAGTGAATGGCCCAGGGCAGCCCGTGATATAGTCACACCACACAACAGGCCTGAGTCTAGAAGCTCTGTTTCCTGGCTTCCAATCCTAAGCACTTTCCACAGTGTGTGCCCTGGGTTTTTCTTATTTACAATGAAACCACTTACTGCTACAATTCTTGCTGTCTGCCCACTGTGCACTCTTTGAGCAAGCAGGTGGGGGTTTTGTTAGGAGGCCTTTGCATACCTGTGGGAATTCACGGGTGCGTGGCAAAGAAAAAATACACTTTCTCCTGTCAGAGGCCTCAAATTAGTCATTTTATGCTAAATTATATTTCCCTAAGAAAACCTATGTAGACAGACACCTTACTAATTATGTGACTCGGGTATGGCCCTAGCCCTGTGTTCTGGTTCTCAGACAATCTTCAGAAGTCACAGGTCAACCCCTCCTTCCCCCCACATCCCTGTGTCTTCCCACAGCCATAGAGCCGCAGAAGGAAGAAGCTGATGAGAACTATAACTCAGTCAACACAAGGATGAGAAAAACCCAGGTGGGTTTGTTGTTCCCAGAACAAGGGCATTTTAACAAGTGTTTAATTAGATTAGTAGGTGGCAGAAGTGAGAAGAAAGGGCCCTTAGAGATCAAATCCCACCTGATAATTTTTCTAATGGGGAAACTGAGGCTCAGAGAGAGAAAGGACTCACCCAAAGTCAAGAACCCAGGAGCCTGACTCAATACATTTTAACACTCTGTCTTCTTTCTTCTCCTCCATTCAGTGATGCTTGGCTGTGGGGGACATGCCTTCCAGGAGCTCAGATGGGGAGTTAGGGGTTGAATAGGTGACAAAGACATTACTGAGATAGGACTTGGTGGCTAATAGCACTGCCCAAGGAAGAAGGAGAAGTCAGAAATGACTGGGAGATTTCCAGCCCATGTGATGGGGAAAACCTTCGGCCCCATGGGCAGAATTCAGGAAGTCAGAAAGAGGAACTGCCCTGCTGGAGAAGGTCACTGAATCCAATGTCTTGGTTAGGAGCCTTGAAAGGATCTGACCAGGCCCCTCTGGATTCCCAGTGAGGACTGCTTTAGGGTTGTTGGAGGTCATAGTTGGAGTAAGTGAGCCCAGAACTCAGCAAAGAGACCAGATTGAAGACGGAGAGGTTTGGACATCTTGAAAGTGGTTGACTAAATCCAGGAGGGCAGATGTGCCTCTGGGGAAGGAACCCCAAAGGAACAAGCACATTTAAGGCATCAGCGGAAGGGACAAGGCAGGGCAAAGCAGCCTCACAGAAGCCCAGAGAGGGCTTTTCGGGAGGAGCCAGTGGTGGTCATTGTGTGAGAGGCCAAGGGCCCAGGTAGGCCTGTTAAATCTTGGCATCCGAGGTCAACATTCAGCAGGCATTCAACAAATACAGTCAGTTCGCATTATTTGCCGTAGTTATGTTCTGTGAAGTCTCAGTGTGTACTGAATTAGGGAATATTGAATTAGAAAATACAGTGCCCAAGGGGAAATTCAGGATTAGGTTCCTGTAAGCCTTCAGTCACTTTTCCTCAGCCAATTAATACAGGGGAGTGGATGTGGCTCAAGTGGTTGAGCACCCACCTCTGAAAAAAACAAAAACAAACAACAAGCAAAACAAACAAAAAGGCCAATTCAGGGGAGCCGATGTGGCTCAGTGGTTGAGTGCTGGCTTCCCACATACAAGGTCCCAGGTTCAATCCCCAGCCCCAGTACCTCAAAAAAAAAACCACACACACACACAAAAAAAACAACACAAAAAAACAAAAAAAAAAACCATAACCTTGTTTTATGTATGCTTATGTTTAAAGATGCCTTTTATCTTTTGCTTCCTCCTAATTTGCAGTGGAAGTTCTTTGTATCACCAGCCTTTTAGACAAGGCTCCCATTTAAACCCATCTAGAAACAGTTTCATTGCCTTCAGAACATTTTAGGGCAACATTTAAACAAAGCCTCTGAACATAAAGTTAAACAAGTTTAACAGTAGATTACATTGGGGACAAGTAATTCGAACTCATTTAATAAGATCTTGATTCATTAACATTGAACTCATGGCCAACAACCCCATAACCCATGTCTGAATGAAGCTTATCTAATGCACATATTTCTCCATTAGGCACATCACAGCCTTCTTGCTCTTAGGAACATTAGACAGCACTTCAGCACTACACTTGAGGCCTTTTATTTATTTTTTTCATTTAAACAGTTTTTATTTGAGTACATCATTCATACATTAACATGCATAAACAATAAGTGTATAGTAAAAATTGTGAACTTAAGAGGCCATTTTAAAAAGTGAAATCACCAATAAAAAGCACAAAAATGTGAAAAACATGGCACTAAATATAGCATGAAAGGGACACTTGTTTACAGCATAGTACTTGAACCAGAAAGGCGGAACGTCACTTTGTTCAACCTCAGGCGAGAACTTGTGAATGGGGTGACTCAAATTTTTCATTGCTCTCTGAATGTCTACGAGTGACTGTGAAAGCACCATGAAAATTGATTTTGGGGTTACAAATCAACTTTAGCAAGTAAACTCGCAAATATGGAACCTGCAAATAATGAGTATGGACTGTATCTTGTATATTGAGTGGCTGCTGTGTGCCAGATCCTTTTCTAGCTGTTTCTGGCAGTAAACCAAAAAGATAAAGATTCCTAACCTCATGGAGCTTAGATTCTGTTGGGGAGAGATGATCACCACAATAAATAAATTATTTTAGAACATAATTACTGTGTGTGTGTATGGGTAGGGCAGGAGAAGAGATAGAGAGTGCTGAGAGAGAATAGGGCTACAATTGAAATAAGGTGGAGAATGCCTTATCCAGAAGGTGACAGGTGAATGGGAGTGTTCAGGGAGGAGGAGGAGACCACTGTGGTGGGAAGGAGAGAGTGAGGGACAGCTGTTGGAGAGGTAATGGGGGAGGGGCAGATCATGGCGGGAACTTGTGGGCCCAGAGAAGGGCTTTGGCTTTTACTTGGAGAAATGGGGGAGACTTCTGAGATCATCACAAGGTGCTTAAGGCGGCAGGTGCCTCAGAACAGCTCGCACTGTTTGCACACTGTAAATGCTGGAATGCTGAGGCCCAGGCCCAGCCAGGCTCCTCCCAGCAGTACCCATCCCATGTTCTCCACCCTCAGCATGGGGTCCTGTCCCAGCAATTCGTGGAGCTTATCAACAAGTGCAACTTGATGCAGTCCGAATACCGGGAGAAGAATGTGGAGCGGATTCGAAGGCAGCTGAAGATCAGTGGGTGGCAGCACTCAGGACCCCCGTGTGGAAGGGGGAGGGCCAGGGTCCCCTGACCCCAAGCTCAGCCTGGCGTCTGCTTTCACAGCCAATGCTGGCATGGTGTCTGACGAGGAGCTGGAGCAGATGCTGGACCGCGGGCAGAGTGAGGTGTTCGTGTCCAACGTGAGTGGCCACAGCCAGCCCTCCCCTCTCCCGGGCCTCCATCCTCCCCGAGCTCCGGCCCTTTCTGTTGGAGAGAATACTGAGGCCCAGGGGAGCATTAACTGGTTTGCCTGGAGTCACTCATCAGGGCCCTGGCCCCATGTCCAGGCCAGAGGGCTGGCCCTGAGGCTCAATGGGAGCTTCGGACCTGCTGCCAGTCCCCCTGTGACTGCTCTCCACTCCTCTCCAACCCCCTTTCCCACAGATACTGAAGGACACGCAGGTGACCCGCCAGGCCCTAAATGAGATCTCGGCCCGACACAGCGAGATCCAGCAGCTTGAACGCAGTATCCGAGAGCTTCATGAGATCTTCACTTTTCTCGCTAATGAGGTGGAGGTGCAGGTGGGCACCCCAGGAACCCAACTTGGCCCTGTTCTCTGACATAAGACCATGCTGTCAGGAACACCAGCCAGGACTGGCAGCCTTCCTGCACCCTTAGCCTCTTCCCCGGGTTTTTGGTCTACTCCAGGCTTGCCCACATCCCCAGGTAGGCCCTTTCCCTTGACATGAGGCCATGTCCTGCGAGTTCCCCCAGCCTTGTGCCCAGAACTGTGTCCGCCTCCTGGGAGCTTGGTCACGCGTACCAGGGTGGCCACGCCTCCAGGTGGAAACGCTCACATTTGCTCCTCAGTGCCGGTCCCAGAATTGATCCTATAGTGTGCCTCCCCGCCTCCTCCTTCCCCGACAGAGCCCCTGCTTTTGTCTCCAGTCACAGTTTCTCTTCGGAGGGACTGCCTCCTAAAATCTGTACCAGGTTGGGGAGGGGGAGGTCATTCTTCCTTTGGCCCTGGTTGTGTGGGGTGAGGTAAGGTTCCAGCTGTCCTGGAGTTGTTGACCTCAGCAGTGCCACAGCCAATGCCCTTTTGCAGCTGGGAGGCATAGGGAAGTAGGGGTCCCAGGACCCCAAAGGCTGATGGAACATGAGAAGGCAGGGTTGGGGAGGGCTTCACAGCAGCTGGGAGACAGGCCTGGGAGGATGGGATGAATCCAACAGATTTGTGAGGTTCATCTCTCTGTGGAGAGGTACAAGCCATTTAGGGACCACAGTGTCGAGTCACCCCTGCAACCAGGGGTTGTATGGGGAGCCAGGGAGAAGGGACCACGTGATAGAAGGGGGCTTGTGAGACACCCTCAGGAGGCTTAAGTTTCATTTGCCAGGGATGTCCTTCAGTCACTGGAGGCTGGAGTGGTCAGAGAAGCTGCTGGGTCCCTGACTCCCATCATCCCTACCCCTGAGCTGCCCCCTCCTCCAAGCAGGGTGAGATGATCAATCGGATTGAGAAGAACATTCTGAGCTCAGCAGACTATGTGGAACGTGGGCAGGAGCATGTCAAGGTAGCGCTGGAGAATCAAAAGAAGGCACGGAAGGTGAGCTTCCTTCTCTCCCCAACCCCCCACTGTGGCCCAGACACCCCTTCCTCTCCTGAGTGAGTTTCCCTGGACCCTTCTCCCACAGAAGAAAGTCATGATTGCCATCTGCGTGTCCATCACTGTCCTCATTTTGGCCGTCATCATAGGCATCTTAATAGCCTCTGGATAGCATCCGCATTCTTGGTGAGATATCGTGGGCCTGAGCCCTGGCTGCCCATCTCTGGCCCCAGACTTTCCTCCTCCCTTCAGCCCCTCTTCTCTCTCCTTCCTTTGCAGGCACTGGGAATACCAGAGACACAGGGCCTGGCCTTCTCTCCCAGCAGCTGGGGGAGCAGGGCAAAACCTCCAGCTGGACCCCCTTCCCTATACTGGCCCCTTTGCAGAGGGGAAGACGGTTCTTCTGGGGCTGGCAGCCGCTTATCCTTGGGTGCCTTCCTCCTCAGGCCAAAATGCCTGGGGGAGGGCCTGCATCGTTCTGTTTGGATGGGATACATGGTTTTGTAAGAAATTAAAAAAAAAAAAAAAAAAGACTTGGAGACTCCCCTGTGAGTGTGTATTCCTGGAAGGGCTGACCCAGGGCCTCCAAGTATCCAACCTCCTTGCCACCCCCTGGCCATCCTTGGGGCAAGGCCCAGCCCAGACCAACTCTGGTCAGATTGTCCCAGGCACTGTGACCAAAGCAGGCAGGCCTGGCCCTCCTCTACTCCCACAGGAGGGAGTAAAACCCCTCATCTGGCTCCCAACTCAGTACAGTCCCTGGGAAAGACCACTGTGTGGACCTCTCGCCAAAACAGTGAGGTGGGGCCAGGCCAGGTTGGGGCAGGGGTGGTGGGAGCTGGCAGGGGTGGTGGGAGCTGGCAGGTGTGGTGTCAGGTGGGCACTCCTGAGGCTGAGAAAAGATGAGCAGTGGAAGAGTCATTGAGGCTGTTGGGATAGCGTGGTCAGGGGAGGTCTCCTCTCTGAGGAGTCCATGTTGGAGTGGAATGTTAAATGAGGAGGAGCCAGTTAAGGGAAGAAGCAGGGGAAGAGGTTGCCAGGCAGAGGGACTGACTAGCAGGCCAGCCCCTGTGGTGACCAGAAAAAGGCACTGCCTCTTAAAGAGTCCCGCTTGGAGAGCCAGTGGCCCTCAGATAAGGCCTCCTGGTTTCTAAGGTGTCATCTGGCTGAAGAGGTACAGAGGATCCTGCCTCTGCCTCTCACCCTGGTTTCTGAGGCACCTGAGCGCCAGGCCCTGGGTCTAAATTTCTAAAGGTAAGCCGGTCCTAGCCCTCATCCCTAGTTTCTGGAGGAGATATGGCTTCTGGTCCCAGGACTTGGTTTCTGGGGATAAGCCGGTCCGCGGCCCTAACACCTGGCCTTTACCCCCAAGGTCTGGGGGCCAGGTTCCCGCCGCCCACTCCCATCCTACCTTTCACCCCCCAAGCCTTTGCTTCTGCCGCTGCTGCTCCCGGCTGCCCTGCCTGCCTGGCCGCATGCCGCTCGGCGGCACGCACGCGGTTGCCAGGGGTGACGCGAGCCGCGGAAGGGCTGGGCAGGGCGTCGCTGGGACGCTCTTGGAGCCCGCCAGTGGACCTGAGCTGGGGGCGGGGCCAGGGGCGGGGCCAGGGGCGGGGGCTGGGCCCGAGGGCGGGGCCACGCCCGGCGCCCGCCTGCTCTGCCTTAATACTCGGCTGCTGGGCGGCAGCCTGCAGCACCTCCCGGCGCCCCGCGTGGCGGTTGTACTGCGCCTGCGCCAGGTCGGAGCAGCCAGGCGTAGCGTGTCCGGGGAGTGGCTGAGGGGAGAGGTGACGGGGTCAGAACTGGAAACCGGTTGGGCAGCGGACCTGAGCGTTGTACCCCTTAAGAGCGTTAGGATTGGTCTGTAGGGGGTCCGGAGGCGTGGCCACCCCGGTATTAAATAACAGTTGACTCCCAAGTTGCGGCTGTGGACCGAGCCTCAGAGAGCTAGTTCGCGTCCCGGAGGAGGAACGTGGCCGTGACCGTGGGCGCACCCAAAAGTGATTGGATCACAGAGAGGGAGGGGCGTGGCTAGGACTCCCGGGAGGCGGGCAGGTGTGGGCCTGTGGGGAACCTCACGCGAGAAGGCGTGGCCGCGTCCAGCTCCCCCTGAGTTCGTGGCTGCAGGCGGGAGTGCGGGAGGCTGCCAACTCCTTCGTCCTGCGTGAGAGCCCGTGACCGGTGCACGGTGAGTCCCTGGACAGCAACGGGAAAGAGCTCATTCCCCACTCGAGGGGGAAGCCGCGGAGCAGGGCGGACTCTGCCCCAGTGAAAAAAAGACCGATTCGGCCTGAGTGCCTCCCGGCTTCCCTGACTCTGCTTCTTTCTCCTCCAGCCTGCATCTCTCCAGTGGTATCCTGTGCCGTCGGTGGCCTTTGTCCACTCCCTCACCCCTCTGCCCTCATAGGGCCACCTCATGATCCGTGGCACCTGCTGGGATCTGACGGAGACTTTCAGCACCCACTTTGCCACAGCTGTGCGGCTGGGTGGCCATGTGCAGTGTGGACCTTCAGCCTGGCCATGCTAGCCGGCGCCTCCATAGAAAGGCTGTGGCCTGTCTCCCCCAGGAAGCTGTCTAGCACCTTCTTGAAGAGGTAGCTAGATTGCCAGGTGAGGCCGGGGAGGCCAGCAGGAGTTTGACCCTAACTGTATTGGGGACCCATGGAACATTTTTGAACAGGTGAGTGACAAGTTTGGAGCACGCCTGGCACAGGCAAATGCACAAACAGATCCATGCACTGGAAACTTCAGGGGCTCTCCTGTGTATATCCCTTCCCTGTGGGAAACACCTAGGTGAGGGGTAAGGACCACTTTCTGCACTGAAATTCTGGCTTGACTGCTCTCAGCTCAGACATGGTCTTGGTTAATTGTGGCTTTTCCAAATCCACCTTGCATTGCCTCATTCACTATTTCATGGTTCAGATTCTCAGGAAAAGGAATCTGATTGGTCCGGTTGACTCTCTGGGTCAGGCTACTTAGCTGACCCTTGAGCTGAGATTCTACATGTATATGGGGCTGTACATGGTACAAAATGCTGCAGGAGAATGTGTACCTGGTAGAGGTTAAGAGTAGCCAAGCGAAGCGGGTGTGGCTCAGTGGATAGAGCCCCCGTTTACCATATGGGAGGCCCGGGTTCGCGCCCCGAGGCCTCCTTGTGAGGGCACGCCGGCCTCAGCGGTGCGGTGGGCTGATGCAGCAACCTCACGGCAGGAAGCGGCTGTGGCGCAATGGATAGCGCACCCGTTTACCATATGAGAGGCCCCGGGTTCGCTTCCCGGCGCCTCCTTGTGAGGGCAGGCCGGCTCGCGCGGTGTCGTGGGCTGATGCAGCAACCTCACGGCAGG
>JAQZBX010044969.1:0-10837 GCA_029593785.1 Cabassous unicinctus
AAAAAAAAAAAACAACTTGGTAAACATCAAGGACTAGAAAGAAACTTCCTCCACATGATAAGGGGCACATATGGGGAACCCAGAGCTAACATCATAGTCAATGGTGAAAGACTGAAAGCTTTCTGTCCAACCTCAGAAACAAGACAAGTAGGCCTGCGGTCACCACTGTTATTCAATTTTATGCTGGAAGTTATAGCCAGAGCAATTATGCAAGAAAAGGAAATAAAAGGCATCCAAATTGGAAAGGAAGCAGTAAATGTTAAACTATTTGCAGATGACATGATCCTACATCCAGAAAATCCTGAAAAATCTATAACAATGCTACTAGAGCTAAGAAATTCAGCAGAGTAGTGGTACAAGATCAACATGTAAAAATTAGTGGTGTTTCTATATACTAATAATGAACAATCTGAAGAAAAATTTCAAAGGAAAAAATCCCATTTACAATAGTAACTAAAAGAATCAAATACCTAGGAATAAATTTAATCAAGGATGTAAAGACTTGTACACAGAAACTACAAAACATCGCTAAAAGCAATCAAAGAAGACCTAAATAAATGGAAGGACATTCCATATTCATGGATTGGAAGACTAAATATTGTTAAGAAATCAATTCTATCCAAAGCAGTTTACAGGTTCAAGGCAATCCCAATCAAAATTCCAACAATCTTCTTGGCAGAAATGGAAACGCCAATCATCAAATGTATGTGGTAGGTAAGGGGCCCCGAATAGTCAAAACCAACTTGAAAAAGAAAAACGAAACTGGAGGACTCACAATTCCTGATCTTAACACTTATTACAAAACCACAGTAATTAAAAAACAAAAGAACAAAACAAAACAAAAAACCCAGCATAGAACTGGCCCAAGGGCAGACATATAGACCAGTAGAATCTAATTGAGAGCTCAGAAATAGACCATCACATCTATGGACAACCGGTTTTTGCCAAGGCTGCCAAGTCCACTCAATTGGGAAAGAATAATCTCTTCAACATATGGTGCTGAGAAAACTGGATGTCCATATGGAGAAGAATAAAGCTGGGTTCCTACATCACTCCATATACAAAAACCAACTAAAAATGGATCAGAGACCTAAATATAAGATCCAGAACTATAAAACTCATAGAAGAAAACAGAGGGAAGCAACTTCAGGACCTTGTGTTAGGCAAGGGTTTCTTAGACATTCAAAGCACGAGGGGAAAAAAAAAAAGAGAGAGATAAATGGGACTTCATCATGAAAGTAAAAAGACAATCTAAAGAACAGGAGAAAATACTTGGAAACTACATATCCAACAAGGGTTTAATATCCAGAATATATAAAGAAATTCTTCAACTCAACAACAACAAAAAACAACTCAATTAAAAAATGGGCAAAGGACTTGAATAGGTATTTTTCCAAAAAAGATACAAATGGCCAAAAGCAAATGAAAAGATGCTCAACATCACTAGTCATTAGGGAAGTGCAAATCAAAACCACAATGAGAGACCATTTCACACCCACCAGAGTGGCCGTTCTAAAAAACGGAGATTACCAGTTTTGGGGAGGATGTGGAGAAACAGGAATACTCGCCCACTGCTGACGGCAGTGGACAACGGTGCAGCCACTGGAGGAGAGTCTGGAAGGCCCTCAGGAAGTGAAGTACAGAATTACCATAAGACCCAGCAATCCCATCACGGGTATACGCCCAGAAGAATGAACACAGGGATGCGAGCAGGTATCTGTACACAGACGCTGAGAGTGGCATTATTTAGAATTGTCAAAAGATGGAAGCAACCCATCTCCTTTTTTCTCTTGTGCTTTGAATATCGTCTAAGAAACCCTTGCGTAACAAGTGTCTATCAACCAATGAATGGACTTACAAGACGTGGCATAGCTACACAACGCACTATTATACACATGTAAAAAGAATGGAGTTTTGATACATGTGGCAACATGGGTGAACCCTGAATACATCACGTTGACTGAAATAAGCCAGACACAGAAGAACAAACATTGTATGATCTCACTAATATGAAATAATTAGACTATTCAAAGAGTCAGAAACTAGAATATAGGCTGGGGGCTGGGATAGGGGTAGGGAATGGGGAGTTAATGCCTACTGCACAGAGTTTCCATTTGGAAAAGTCCTAGTAATGGATGGTATGATAGTAACAGAGTGTGGTGAATGTGATTAACACCACTGAGCTGTATGCATGAAAGTGGCTAAGATGATTAATTTGGGTTGTATATATTACCAGACTAGAACTGTATAACACCAAGAGTGAACCCTAATGTAAACTATGGGCTATAGTTAATTATAAGTTTCATCAATGTAACAAAGGCACCACATGAATGCAACATGTTAACAGGGAAAACTGCATGTAGGGGTGGGGTAGGATGGGGGGGGAGCGGTATATGGGAACTCTGTACTTTCTTCATGGTTTTTCTGTAAACCTATAACTGCTGTAATTTAAAAAAAAGTAATCCTTAAAAAAAGTATGCTTGTGGTTTAATGGTTCTGAGTTATTTTCAAGTGTTCTCAAGCATTAGCATAGGTACAGTTGGGCGACCCCCTAAATTCTGGAAGACAGAACCCGCAGAACCCAAGAAACAGATGCTCCTGCGGGGCGCAGACGAGGCACCCCGCCTGCTCATGCACTAAGCCTGCTGTGAGTCCCCGCGATTCTGCGTCAGGCAGGTACAAACGAAGATGCGACATGGTTCCCACCTGCAAAGGGGTTCTGCTATGGTGAACAAGATCCCACGAGCAAGAGGGGAGAGCCCGGGGCGCAGCATGAGGAGGATGGGTGCATGGGCGCAGCTGCCGCCAAGGGGAGAGGGCCACCGCGGGGGTCCAGGAGTGAGCGGCACGGAGCGGACGGGCGGGTAACATGCGCGGGGCGGCGGTCAGGGAAGGAGAACGGCCGGCTCCCCAGGGTGGTTAGTTATAGCTCTTTCAAGGCAGACGGCCCTCATGACAAGGACAGCCCCACACAGAACTCCCGACTCCATTTCCATTACTGCCTCCTCCCTAGAGATAATCACCACCTTGAATTCAGCACTTGCCACTCTGATGCCTCCTTTGCTACTTTTGCCGTATGTGTTTTGTGCCCCTAAAGAGGGTTTTGCATGGTTTACAATCATCTATAAATGGTTACATACTGCATGTCCCTCTGCCATTTGCATTTTAGTTCCACCTTATGTTTTTGAGGTCTGTCTTTGTAGACAACATATAGCACTCGTTCATTTATTTTAACTGATGCAAAACGACTGCAGTCGCATTCCTGGGTGAAGAACCTTCCGTTGTTCCGAATTTTTTTGCTACTTAAAGCTGCAGTGACTACTGCTGAATACGCTTCCTTGTTTTTACGTGCAGGAGGTGGCAGGGTTGGGACCCACCCTAACGCTGAACTGCTGGGCGCGGGGTCGTGCACACCGTCAGCTGACCGCTTACAGTCCGGCTGCCCTCCAGAACGCTCTGGCCAGTTCCACGCTCAGCAGCAGCGACGACCTGCCCGGGTGCTTCCAGCCCCGTGACCTTTACAGTCGGGTGGCTGCAGAGCGGTGTCTCCGCGGGACACGGACCTGCGCGTGCCGCTGGTCATTCACGTCTCCTCCTCTGAACTGCCTGCTCCTGCTCCTTGCCCGGTTTTCTTTTGGGTCATTTTCTTTCTCTTATTTGTAGGAGCCCTTTATAGTCTTTTATATTAATCCTTTAACAATATGCTAAAAAGACTTCCACTTGTAGCTTGTCCATTTGTGTACTCTGTCATGTCTTTTGTTGAAAAGAAGTTCTTAATTTCAATACACTTGGTTTAAGCATCTTTTGGGAGGAACCTTTTTTCTTGGTTAAGAAATCCTTCTCTATCCTGGAATCACAAAGAAAATCTTCCCTATTAACTTCTAAGAGTTCTGTGATTCTGCCTTTTATATTTGATTCTTATGCTTATTTTGCACGGCATATATTTTCCTACCCTTTTTCACTTTCACCGTATCGGTGCCTTCTATTTAAAGCATGTGTACTGTACACTACACAGAGCTGGTTCTTACTTTTTCATCGAGTCAGACAAATCTCTGCGTTTTAATTGAAATGGTCAGTCTGTTCACATTTAAGTCTGTTTACCTTGACATGGTTGGATTCAAACCTATCATCTTGCTATTTTTGTCCTCTTTTTGTCCCATCTCTTTTTATTCCTCTTTTCCTGCCGTCTTTTGATTTAAAACGTATTTTTCAGTATTCCATTTGACTTCCTCTCCTGGCTTTTCCCCCCTTAAAGCTGTATCTCTTATTAACTATTGTTTTAGTGCTTTCTCTAGGAATTATAATATTCACCTTAAACCTATCATAGTCGTCTTATATTTAATACTCTATCACTTTCCACTTCCAAAATACCTTATGACAGTATAATACCACTTGCAAACTGCCTTCCTTTCTGCTGCTGCTGTCAAAATAGTTTGTCTACATTTGGAAAAACTCCGCCCTATAATGATATTATTTTCTATTTAAATACAGTCTTGTGTCTTTCATGAAAATTAAAGAAGGGAAATACACTTTTGCATTTTGAGAGTGCCCCCATTTCTGACACTCTCATTCATTCTTTAAGAGCTGAGGCCCCTCTCGTAGCTTTAGAATTCCTTCTAGGGTAAATCAACAGATGAATTCTATCAGCTTTTGTTTATCTGAAAATGTCTTTATTTTGCTCTTATTTTTTGAAGGATACTTTTCCTGGATGCAGAATTCTGGGCTGACAGTTGTTTCTTTCAGCACAATAAAAATTCCTTACCAGGTCTCCTGGCCTCTGCTGCTTGAGATGAGACATTGCACTGTGCCACTGCTTCACAGCAGCTGTGCAGTCGAGCCTCGAGCTTGAGGCTTAGTTAATTCTCAGGTGCAAAGATGGGACAGTGAGGACAATACACCACAAGAGCACAGCTGAGTTCTTCTGAAAGGCTTTAGAGTTAAATACCTGCTACATTCTTTTGGAATTAGCTGCAGGACTTCCAGTACCTTCCCCCCATCCAGTTCTCCTTCCCTCACCTTCAAAGCCCCACCCCTTCCTCTAAGACCTCCTAGATTTAAGAGGTAAGGGGCAGGGAGGCCTAATTTAGGACCTCGTTTAGCTTGGACCAGAGGAAGGAGACAAGGAGGCTTTGGGAGAATGCAGCAAGAGGCTGACGTTCAAGAAACACAACAGGTAAGGAACAAAGACGGATCGCACAGCATCCTCAAGGCAGGAGGGACCCTGCTGAGCTCCTTGTTCAACAGTTCTCAGTCCTTTCAAGATGTGTGCCACGTGAGCGTCTGATGCAATACGACCCTCTGCCCATGAAGCAAGCAGTGTTTTTCTCAGGAAGGCCCTGGATACGCAAAGACCCTGCACAGGCTGTTGGAGCCTCAGGCCCAGAGGCTCAGTGCTCTGCGGGGGGCACAGGAGTGCTCAGCAAACAGCAGACCCAGCTCAAAGACAGTGCAGCACGAGCCAAGTGCAGGGAGGAAACCACCGTGCGCGTCGCAGTTACAGGCCCCGAGCAGGGAGGACCTGCCTGCCTGAAGCCACCTGCTGCGCCCTCCAGTGTGAAGAGCAGACTCCGCTCTCGGGGCTGCAGGTGGAGCCTCCCACCCGCGGCACATCAAGAATCCTCACGTACTCAACGAATGCCCAGCTTCCCATCCTCGCACGAGACGTCGCCAGCCCTCCCACCACTCTGTGCCTACATGTTTCCAGACCGCTCACCCCACAGAGCCGTCTGCCCTGGACACATAAAAAACAGCCACACACTTTGACTCAGCAACTTTATGTCTAGGTATCTACCCTAAGGAAAATAATCCAAAACAAGCTTCATGAATTAAAATATTCTTTAAAGGAATATTTATTTCAAATATTTAAAAATTAAATGCTCATGGGGGGACCTATTAATAAATTACTCATTTCACCTGACACCTTATGGAAATAAAAGTTAGATCACAACACTACTTTGTGTATTGAAAATAAATTTCACATCGGTCTATTTTTGTGTCTCTTATTTACAAAGCCACAAAAGTAAGTTTCAAGTGATTAAGAGTTCAAAATATAAAACCTGAGAAGGACTAGAAGAAAATACATGTCTTGATAATGGAAAGGATTAATAGCAGTTAACTGTAGTCATTTATGTAAAAATAAAAGGCTCCCCTGTACCAAAACCCACCAAAAGCAAAATAAGGGACTAATTACAAACTTGGAAAAATATCCCTAACACATGTGATGAAAACGTGTTATTTCTCACATTTGAAGAGTTCTTATAAAATTCAAAGAGGAAAACACGAATACAGCTATAGAAAAACAGACATAGGACATAGAACTTAACAAAATAAAAACCATGATGTTCAATAGCTATGGATTTAAAGAAAGGTTCACTTTAACAAAAGCAAATTGAAATAGTGGGAAAAAAAGAACCTCCCCCTTTTTGCACATCAAATCCTGACATTCAGAACGACCCTAAACCCCAGGTGGCACAGTCAGGGGTGTGGATTCAGTTATGCTCAGGCACTGTCAGGGCAGTTTAGAAACAGGTCAACAGCCTTAAAAATGTTTATATTTTTGACCCAGCAATTCCATATCTAGAAACACGTGCAAAGATGTAGCTGGGAGGATAGTTATTAAAGTGTTGTTTATAAAGAAAATTGAAAATGACTTAAATAGTCAACAATGATCATATTTGATGAAAACATGGTACAATTATACAATGGAATACAATGCAGCCATTTCTAATGATGTCATAAAATAATATTAAATGATAAAAAGTAACAAAATTCAATGCGATGTGAAAAAGGAGTCGATAAATTAGTATGAAGCACATGATCGCTTTTGTTGGGAAAAAAACGTGTATGAATGTAAAAGACTGTAAGAATATACCCCCAAATATTAATAGTAGGATAACATGGGACCTGTCTTCCCATTTCTCTTTCGTTTTTGTTTTGCCCTATCCTTCATCTCTCAATTTTATACAGTGAACATCTACATTTTTAATATGAAAAAAAATTAAATTTTATAATTTCTCAGTGTTCAACAAAGGGGCACAGTTACCAAGCTGCATTTTCCAAAGTAGGTTGACAGGCGTTATTTGAAAAAGGTTCCTGGTCCAATTCATCCAGGAAACGGTGAATATAAAAGCTCCTTTGCCTGCGACTCCTCAGAGCTGGCTCCACGGGCCCCGTCTCCGAGGGGCAAACACTGCAGTGCCCCGCGCCACATGACCACAGGACCCAGCTTTTACAGAAGCACCACAGCCGCAGTGGGTGAGCTCAGGGCTGGCACATGTCCGACTGTCCATCCAATAGATGTCTCCTGGGGCCACTGGGGGCCTGGCAGCATGGAGGGGACAAAGACGGGGAGGAGGCTGTGTGGCTCTGAGGCCCCAGCCCGGGGCTGGGATTGCACCCACCACTGGGGAGTAGGCCAGGTGACCGCGCCTTCAATTTTTCAGGATTTCATGCTTTGTCTGTATTAACTCTGTTTACCTTTACAACTGAAAACAAAGACTACTAAATTTAAAAACAAATTATTTTAAGTTGGAGATGAAACCACGAGCACCCCAGCGCTGCTGGCTGGACCCACCCTGGCCTCCTAAGCCCCATCCTGTGGCTGGTGAAGATTTCTGTCTGCTGGAGCCAGGGACCACACATCAGCCTCCCTGTGTTCTCAGGAGTGCAGACAGAACCACCTGTTTTTCACCCGTACCTTGCAACCCTCACTCCGCCCTCGATGGAGCACGTGCCACAAGCCCCCTCCAGAGCCCCCAGCGCACCTCCATGCCCATCCAGGCCTCCTCTGCGGGCCCTGCTGCAAGGCTCCACCCGAGGACACCCACCCGGCTTGCCCCGGGCAGCCGTGGCCCAAGGTGCAGAAGAAATGAGCCCCTTGTGTGAAGAAAAGTCACGAGGCTGTGCAGACACGTAGTGGCACTTGCAGCGAGGTCTGTGTGGCTCTCTCTAGATCTTACAAGGAGGACTCTTTCAGTCTCTTTTACAAATGAGGTCTGAGTGAGTGCACCCTGCAGAGCCCTGGTCAAGGAAGGAAGCTAGAAGGCCTGTCCAGAGTCCCCAAATGGCAGGATTGTTCATTTTTCTCATCTTTCTTCCAAAACATAGCCCCCCAGGTGCACTGTATTCATGGGTGGGCGAAGGCCCCCCGCCCCAGTGGCCCCTTTCCCCTCAGTCTTGTCGTGGCAGCTCTGCCCATGAGCCTCCAGCTCCGCGGTGTCCCTGTCTCACCTTCATCAAGCCCCTGGCTCAGTGAGAGCAGAAGGGAAGGGGAGGGAGGGCACCCAAGGAAGGAGGGTGGCACCTCGCACGGCAGCCTCCTTCAGACAGGGCCCCCCAAGTGTCCCTAGCTCCAAATGCTGAGGGCACCCCAATAAGGAGTCAGCCTCTGCTCGTCTTCACGAGAAACACCCTGCAGGCAGGCTGGGGATGTGGCTCTCCCCGGGAATATACCTTAGGGTCCGCTAGCGCCCCGGCTTTGATGAGGTACTTCACTGCATCCAGATGGTTGTTTTCTGCCGCCTCCATCAGGGGGGTCCTCTGATCTTCTGAGCAGGTGTCAATATTAGCGCCCGCCTAGCCAGGTAAGAAAGTTAAGTGTTATTGCAGCTACGAGAAGAGAAGACAACAAGACCCACGTGCGCAAACATCTGGAAGAACAACGACCTTATAAACTACATTAAAATTTTTCATTGACCAATTATTTCTGAGTCTTCCAAAAATGAATTCAAAGCAGTAATTATTCTATTACTATCAAGCCTTTAGTTCAAGAAGAGTTTTGGTGGATTTCATTTCTAATTAACTTATTTGAAAACATCTACAGCAGATACAACCTGGCAGCATTGTTAGAGACAAGGAAAAGGGAAACCACCTGGGTCTAAAGCAGGCACGGAGGGGCGAGGAGGGGGCCTTCAGCTGGGGTAGAGGAGGCACTGGCCCAGCTTTCCAAGAGACCCACAAACAGAACAAAAACTAATTTCAGTAGGATGTTCTCTGGAGAAAGTTATAATTTTTCAAATTAAGGGAGAAACCTGAACTACCAGAGTAGGTGGTTTGTCTGGCATACAAGAGGCCAACTTTAAAACGATCGTATTCTAGAAGCAAAAAAGGTGTTTAGAGGTTGAAACCTTTAACCTGTAGGGGAAGATGTTTCCCTAGTTTCTTGGACTGATGCACAAAGACCTAATATTTAGTTTATAAAAGAAGTTTTTACTGTCAAAAGCATTGGAGCTACCACTGTTTTTACCATGAGCAATTTAAAAACAGAAAATAACACAAGAAATTAAGTAAGACATTCTAGGTCGACTTAGAAGGCTGTGTGTGGGAAACCTGATGGGACTAGGAGAATCCAAGGGCTGGACAGGGCTTTATGGAGGAGGCTGTGGCCACTCACAGCTGCTGGGGCTGACCCTACCCATTCACAACCCACTCACAGGGGTCAGAGCATTGGGGCAGGAAACCAGGGGACACAGTCAAAGTCCAGAGCCAAGGTCGGGCTGCCAAATCTAAGCGGTAAAGCCAGATTTCCATGGTGGCTAACTTTAACAAGTCCACAAACTTCAAAATACTAGCAAGCTCAAGCACAGAGCAGGGGCCAGGCAGCACCAGCGAGCGCCGTGCGTGGCACCGAGGCACCCTCTGGCTGGTGCCACACAGAAGGGAGAGAACGGGGCACACACTCTGCAACCAAGGGTCAGGCTCTGCCACCAGACGGGGCAATCGCCATCCCTGCTCCACCACCACCCAAGAACAGAGGGTGCTGGGGGTGGGGCCGCGAGCAGGCGGCAAGAAGCCGGGGACAGGGCCGGACGGAGCTGACGGGCCAGCACAGGGCAGGAAGCAGGGCATGCAGCCAAGGGCCTTCAGGGGACCCCCCCGCCCAGGCAGGTGTTTACCTGCCCTAAGAAGTAGGAAGCCCCAGGGCCAATATCACTGTTTTACGTGGGCAAGCCGCTAGCCTACCACCAGCTTTCGCCATGCTCATCCAAAATCACAGCCAGCAGCCAGCACCACCCACCCCTACAACATGCCAGACAACCGCGGAAGAGCAGGCAAAGCAGAGCAACCAGCACAGAGACACACGCCTGCCTCCCAGCGCGCACAGCGAGGGCAGACAGCACCGACCAGGGCACTCAGAGTCCTGAGATGAGGGAGGAAGCAAAGAGGGGACGTAACAGAGGAAGTCAAGGGATTCCAAGAGAGAATGGAGAAGGCAAGGGGAGGGAATCGCCAAGAAAACTTTCTCATGAAAAAAGCCAAACAGCCGCAAGGCGGGTCGAGCAGGATGAATTTTAAAGAGCACGCTGGGCATCGCTCAGCAAAACTGCGGGAACTCAGCAGACTCTGCTCTCCAGGCCCGAGTGCAGCCCGAAAGAGCCTGCAGGCGAGACCCTGCACCCCACCTGAGAGCCACCAAAGGGAGCCCCTTTGTGGGCTCTGGAGCGCCTGAGGCTCAGCATGCAGCTCCTAGTGTTTGGCCTTGGCAGTACAGAGGAAACTTTTGCTTCTCCACTTGCTGCACCCAACTGCTCAGAAGCCAGGCGGGTATGGGCCGCAGGTGGCCCCTCGCAGGCCCTGATAGGTGCCTGTGCTGGGAACCAGCAAGCCACACCACGGCTCGCGTGGAAAGAGCCTCAGGTGCAGCGCCACCAGGGCCCCTGCAGGTGCGGCACTGGGGAGCTTCCCAGTCCTGCCCGGGGCCTCCGACCACGTGGCGTGGTCACGCCGGGCAGCCAGCGAGCTCGTCCTCTCGGACTCCCAGGAGGTCACAGCACTGAGATTCACACAGAATCTCCTCTCCACTGGATTCCAGGACTACTAGAAAAGCGCCCTTTTCCGT
>JAQZBX010044969.1:10937-21292 GCA_029593785.1 Cabassous unicinctus
GAGACTGAGATGGAAGCCGACGCGCTCCCCCGCAGGCCCTGCTGACACCCTGACCTTGGACCCACGGCCTCCAGAGCTGCTGCTGTCTTGGCCCTGAGACACTAGCACAGAAGCCGAGACAACGGAGGAAGCCAGCGGTGCCGGGAGCCTGAAGGGCCTGGGTGGCCGGAGGGGCCAGGCAGCTCTCCACCAGAGGGGCGGAGACACCCCCTCCCCAGCGCAGGCGTCAGGCCAGCTCTCCAGGGGGCAGGGGCTCAGTGCAGCCTGTGTGGCTGAGGAGCACTTTCTGCATTTTATTGAGCTCAATTCAAGTTTAAACCACTGCATGTGGTGGTGGGCTGCTGCACTGGGTGGGCTCGGGAGGGCAGCGTCAGCTTGGTGCACCCTCCCCTCCCCCCATGCGGCGAGCTGCCCACAGGGAGCGCCATCTCCGCTCTCCTCTGCAGCCCTCAAGGAGGGGTCTGCCTCATCCCAGCCGCAGTGAGGGCAGGGGGTACTCGAAAGGAAACACGAGCCTGACCCTCCTTATGAAAATGAAAATCAACGGACAGAACGTCAAAACCTCTCTTCAAAGGCCTCCTACGCTGGCACACTGCATGCGGTTCAGAGGGCGGACGAGGACAGCGCAGTGAGCCCGCAGAGGAGGCTGTGGAGTGGGCAGCACAGGCAGTGAGGCCCAGAGCCTGTCACCCCAGAAAGCTGGAATAACCGCGCTGCGCCCTCTTCCTGGTGCATCCTAAGAACACCTTCCGGCTCTGAGTGACAGGGAAAGGACAGGATGGAGGTGGTGCACAGTCAGTCCACAGCCTGGGTCAGCAAAGGAGGTGACACACTGGGACGTGGATGCGCCGCTGGGCACAGGGTGCACTGGGCAGAGCGCTGCGAGGAGCTCCTCCATGCAAGGCCTTTTGCTTTTCCATCTGCCACGTTTTCTTTCCCAGCAGTTTAGGACACGCAAGAAGCTGCAAGCAGGGCATGCTCCTGCACGCCTGCCACAGCGGGCCCAGCGACGAAGACACTCGCCAGGAGCCTCCCTTGGAGCTCACCGACTTCGCCATGAACTCGCTCTGATTTTTTTTTTGCTTTCTTTTGTTTTGACTGAAAGAAGCCAAAAACAAAAGAATTTACATTGTATGACTCAGCTCACATAAAGTTTAAAAGAAGACAAAACTAAACCATACTGTTTGAAAGTGTTTACAGGGTAGTAGACCCATGGAGAAAAGCAAGGACATGATTACCAGCCAAGGCTGGGGAGCAGGGTGGTCAGCCGAGGGGACACGGTGCCTCCGGGGGGCCTGAGTGGTGATGTCGGGGCTCACTTTATAGTTATTTACCAACCAGGATGTTTACATGTTAAAGACTTCTCTAAATGCAGTTTCAATTTAGTATTTTTTTTAACTTAAAAATAACATTAATAAAAAGCCAAAGAGATAATAGATTTTTTCCAAAGGATTGACCAACACCTCAAAAGAAGAAAGTCAGAAGACAATGGAGTCATTACTTGAATAAGCCGAGAGAAAACTACTAACCTAGAATTCCAAATCCAGGAAAATGTCTTCCAAGAAGACTTTGCATTCCCATTGCAAGAGCAAAGAGGGCCATGGCCACTCCCCAGCACCTGCCCCACAGGGCTCAGGCCCCTCCCTTCCCCCCATCTCCTGCCCCGCCCAGGGCTGCAGGGCCTCCCCTGAAGGTGGTGGGAGCCCGTGGCACTACCTCCTTCACTGCCTCTGGACGGCTGTGCCCGCCGCTCTGGCACGGGGAGCTAAGCGTCCGCTTCCCCAGGTCTGTCCAATGCTGCACCAGATGTGCTAAAGCCCTGGGTGGAGACTGGGGGCTCCCCATGAGACAGCCAGGTCCCTGCCTGATCATGCTTGGTGAAGACCACCAGGCCACTAGCCACTCCCCCAAACAACAGCTCACCATCAGCATTTTCATACTTTCCTCTCAATACAAACGAGAATCACTAGACAGTTGAGGAAAACCTTTCAATAGGAAGCACAGACCAAGACAAATGGAGCAACATAAAACTTCAAACTAAAAGTAAGTAATATCTTCAGAGAAAGAAGGGAAGAACAAGAAGTATGAAAAACAAACTACTGGAGAGCAAGAAAGGCCTCTCAGGATTTCAAAATGTGGTAGCATAAATTAAACATTCCAGAGAAGAGCTAAAAGGTGAAGATGAAGGAACTGGCTACATAGTGGAACCAAAAGACAAAGAAATGGAACATGGGAAGGAAAAGTAATAAATCTTGGAATTAGTCCAGAATGTCCAACACCTAAATAACAGGAATTCTAGAAGGAGAGAACTGAGGATCCAGAAGGGGAGAAAATATCTAAGAAATAATACAAGATAAATTTCCAGAACTGAGGTCAGGAATTTCTACATTGAAAGAGCATACCAAATGCTCCAATAGAATAAAAGGAAAAAAAGACACAGGCTGCATTGAGGTAAAATTTCTAACCATTGGGGTTAAAGAAAAGATCCTGAAAGCTTCCAGAGATAAAGTCGAGGTCACATACAATGGATCAGAAATTGGATTGCATAAGACTGGAAACGGGGCATCCAGGAAACAGGGGATCAGGGAAGGGACGTCTCGAAAGGAGATTTAGGCCAGAGCAGAGGTGCCTCCAGATGACACCAGCGTGTCACGTGCGGTTCAGACCACAGAGACGAGGTTCACAATTCCTTCAGAGGGAGCAGAATGAATTAGCAGGAGGTGCTGAGGCAGCTACGTCAATGGAAACACAAGACAATTTCTATGATTAGCAATTACGGTGTACTGTGTGGCTCAGTGTAAACAGAATCTGCAAAATCGCATAATGCAAATTCTGAATAATGATTTAAACAAAACTGTGCAATAATGAAACTAGGAGGACTGGGGGAAGGGAAGGGTCTGAGTATGTGCTTGCACGAAAGCCTCACAGTTGAAAGGAGTGCCAGTTAGTAACTGTCAAAAGCAAACAAAACCTAAAAAAGCAAGTCAAGAAATAGCTTATAAGCAGAACAGCCAGAAGAATTGACAAGAGTCGTCTCTGGGGGAACAGGCAGACGCTTCTCTCTAAGCCAAAGCACTCCGTGGTTTTTCAAAATGCAATGACTATGAAGTATGTATTACTTTATGTGGGTAAAAAACAAC
This sequence comes from Cabassous unicinctus, assembly GCA_029593785.1. Classification (NCBI taxonomy): domain Eukaryota; kingdom Metazoa; phylum Chordata; class Mammalia; order Cingulata; family Chlamyphoridae; genus Cabassous; species Cabassous unicinctus. Next base: position 14,078 of record JAQZBX010044969.1, read on the forward strand.
TTAAAAACAAAGGGAAACACAAAGAAGGCGCAAGAGCAGGCATGTGGCTCCATGCTAACCTGGATAAGCATGTGGCAGATGTCCACGTGGCCGGCCTCCGCGGCGGCGTGCAGGGGGGCACGCTTGCCCTGGTGCTCCATCTTGAAGTTGGGGTCAATTCCATCCACTGCAAACAAACACAGGTCCACTTGTTATTTCAGAAGCAGCCTCCAGTACCACCTCCAGACGGTCATTAGGCTGGCAAATACACGCAACAACCAATTTAGGAGCCGGGGGGAGGGCATTGCTCAACAGCGACCGTCTGTTGGGTGGAAAATCAGCCCCTCTTGCTCCAGTAGGATTCAAAAGGAAGGACACTGGTTCCAGGTGAAATTGAAGAGGCAGGCCTATCTGCCAGAAATAGCCTCAGAATAAAAATTCTTTTCCTAATTGCATGTTGATAGTTGTGGGGCTCCTGCAATTTCCCTGGGAGCCTGCCCTGGGGCTCTGGTACCCGGTGCGTTCCTGGTCGTGGTGTCCCCAGACCCCGTGAGCACATGGAGGGTGGAGGACCGCTGCCAGGCCCCCAGGGACATGCAGGCCGCCCGCGGAGCAGGAGCCTGCCCACAGCGCAAGGCTGACACGGCCCAGCAACCTCACATGCAGTTAGCAAAAACGCCAACTATGAGTCTAGAAGGAAAATGGTTAAAACGACCATTCTGGTGAACATCAAACTTTTTTCAAGCAAATTCTTTATCTTCTTCCATGATTTACTGCCAAGTGACTTACTTAATCATGCTCTTAACTCAGACAAGTTAACTTCAGAGAAACCAAGCCAAGATCTGCCCGAGCTCAGAGATTAGATTACTGTCCCTTTAGTGTGAGACAAAGCTGGGAAGGACCTGGCACGTACACGTTCAGATATTAGAATCTAAACCAAGAGGTGCAGCCATGACCAACCACCACTGCGACAACACACTCCAATTTAGGAGCAAAGCAGCATGACCTGTCCAGGACGACGTCCCTAAGGGCGTGTGTCGTTATACATCCCAGTGGGCTGGTCACCCTAACTTTGCCTTTTTGGCCATCCACATTTCTTCTTGTTTTAATAATCACATACCTAACTCCTTTTGAAAATTAGAAATTCATAGGGAATATTTCTACCACTGCAAATCATGCATAGGCTCTGTACCGTTGGGCAACGTATTCTCACTGACTAGAAAAATTAGAGACATACAAACAGGAAACAAAATGAAACTGAGTTCACAAAAAAACAGTAAAGTTTTAATACCTGCTCCTTTACTGCCTACACAGACAAGTACTGTGAGCCCAGTGGGAACCTGAAAAGTATTGTGCTGGAGGTCTGAGCAGGGGATCTGCAGGAAGGGGTCCCTGGGAGTGGTGGGATCTGCACAGGAAGGGCCCCTGGGAGGGGTGGGATTTGCAAGAAGGGGGCCCCTGGGAGGGGTGGGGTCTGTAGGAAGGGGGCCCCTGGGAGGGGGTTCTGACAGGAAGCCTGCGGCAGGAACAGGGACTGCTTACCCAGCATGAGCAGCACCTTCTGCAGCTCCCCTTGCCTGGCAGAGAAGTACAACTGCTTTGGGTGGAAGCGAAGCTTCTTGGGTCTGTGGGGAAAAAGCACACGCCTGGCTGTTACCGCCGAGATCCATCTGGTGCATGTCAGGTCCCACACACGTGCCACACCGCGGGCTGAAGGTGCTTCTCTAAGAGGGCCATGCCTGTACAATGATATCTGCCTGCCAGTTCTTCATACAGTGCCAAATTCACTTTAAGTAAAGGTCAAATCACCAGTCTCGAGGGACATGTTCCAGCAAGAACAGCAACAAAATTCAGCAGGCATAAAAACCTTAACAGCCTTTGTTAGCTCCAAAGAAAGGACAACACATAGAATGAAGCTTCTGAATAGCATGAAAACAGAACAAATCAGAGGCCTGGAGTGAACCATTTCTTTGCACAACGAGGTCAAGGAGAGGCCCTGAGAAACAACTAACTCACGGCCAGCACAGGACCGAGTCCCTCTCAGCACGATCCTGCTGGAGCGGGCACAGCAGCAGGAGCCAGCGGCGACTGCGTCACCCTCTGTGACCAACTGCCACCTGCCACCTGTACCGCCATGGGCGGCTAAAGACTGAAAAAGGACATTTCCACTCTGCCGTCTTTTGGGCGTCGGGGAGGATGAATAGGGAGCAGGACAGCCTGGGCTTGCTGGGTCTGGGCTCCAGAATCACTCGGACGATGGTGTGGCTGCTGGTCAGACCAGGGCCCACGGAGTGTCGGGCAGAAGACAGAGCGCCACCACCACCCAGCGGCGAAGGCGCTGGCGGAGGGAGGAAGGCATGGTAAGAGGCAGCCAAGTCACGGGACCTTCTGCTAGCTGCCCTGGAGGAGGAGGCTGCCTCCCGAGAAAGGCAGGGTGCCATCGGGGGCCGGCCTGCTCCCGGGTCACAGCACTGGGCCCCACATGGGGCCAAGGGTGGGGTGGTGGCACCGTGGAGCTGGCAGGTAAACTGGGGGTCTCTGGCTCTAACCCTTCTGTATCACAGCTGAGGAATCAGCCAGGAGGAAAGCTCAAAGGGAAGTGTGAAGCAGTGCTTGCTCTTACACCCTGGGGAGGTTCACATGTTTACTGCATCCAGGGGAAACGGTGACCAACCTGACTTCACGATTTCAAAGGCGCCACCTCTGCTCTTATGATAATGAGTAGAGCAATAACTTGCAGTCATTTCCCAAAATGGTGTAGAAATACATAACCTGTCCTGCTGAAAGCTGTTCACCTAAAAGCTAAAACCTGCTGCTGAGATCTTGTTGGGTGACGTGTACACAGGGCAAAAGAGGAGGGCGTGGGTGCCGGAGAAGTTCGCCCCTGTCCAGCACTCAAAGCCACAGAGGACTTAACCACACACGTGAGCAAACAGGCAGCATCTGCTGTAAAGGTGCCCGGGAAAGCCACCCTCTATGTGAGCATGGAAACTGCTGACAAAACTGCAAGCACATGAAAGCTCGATGAGCTGCAGCCCTGGACCACATCTTACTTTTCAGAGTCCAGAGCAATCAGAGCACTCTCCAAGGTCTCCTTCCCTGGTCCCTGGGGAAGGCCGGGTGAGGGCTTCACAAATGCTGAAGGCCCCGTCAGGTCGAAGCCTTCGGGGGGCTGGGGGGTGGGGCTCCGCGGCTTCTCCTCCTCCGAAAGCTGTGGTCCAGCACCGCTTCAGTGAAGAAGAAAGACCATTGAATGCTGAGCTTAAAGGCATGAAGCAACTCTTCCTGTGCAAACAAAACACCTGGCTCCACTCCTTCCAAATACACACTTTCTGGGAGTGAAAAGGACTGCCTACTTGCTTTTAGATCCCTGAATGAAATGCTCAGGGATACAGAATGAAATTCCCTGGAAAAAATGACATCCAACACACATGGCAACATTTTCAAGGACTTCCTGGCTATGTGTTCAAATGTGCTTTTGTAGATGAGCTTCAGATTGAATCTGTCAAGTCTACTACCCCACTCCAACAAAAAGAAAATCCCATCGGAATTATGATTCAAACTGCATCAAATCTATAGGTTAATATGAAGGAACAGTCACCCTTCAATATTCACTTTTTATATGTCCGTGACTGGAACCCCTCTTAAATGACCTCCAGTGACGTCTCGTGGCTGCCTCTCTACGAGTGTGCTATGAAGCTTCTCCCCTGGGTAGTCTGGAGTCTTGCTGCTGTTTGAAAGGTGCTCTCATCCGTTTTATTTTCTAGCTGGATGCTGCTGGCAGGAAACAGGGAGACTGACTTCTGATAACTGTCTTATCTCATCTCCTGCCTGACTCCTTTTTAGTTTTAAGAGTTTTGCATCTGTTTCCATTTGATTCTTTTAGGATGACAATTACATGTTTTCAATATGAATACTTCTAACCATTAATTTCTTTTTTTCTTGTCTTCATCTATAGTGCCTCCAAAACAGAACGCCATAAAATGCAGCAGCTGATGCTAATGTTTAATATGCATGCAGACGGCTATCCTATCCAGGAGAAGACCGTGTTGCTGACAAAAAACACCACTTAGCTACTTCGACTGGGATGGAGTGACATTGGTTCAAAACACAAACGCATTGACAAAAACAAAATGAGTGCAGAAAGAAACCCAAAGACAAATGGCAATGAATAAACGGTTAAGGGTTTCTTAAACGCTCGGCGTCAGCTGAGAAACTTTCAGATAAAACAGCAGAGATCAAGGACCATGAGACGACACTGGCCAGGCAGGTTGCTCGGAAAGTGCTACTAGACCTGTGAGCAGATGCCCAGGCAACGCTTCTGTTGGGGGCGCTCGGCTGTACCTGCCCGTGGTGGTGTCGGCCCGGCCCTCCACCGTGGGGGTCTTCTCCTGTCCGTGGGCCGGGGTCACGGTGGATGTTGTGTCTGCCTTGGCGATGGTCACCTCTTTGGCTTTGGCCGCCTCTTCCCCGCAGTGGGGACAATAGCTGGTGTTGTTGACCCGAGAGGCACAATCTTTGTGGAAACGATGAGAGATGCTGCTTTCAGGCTGACATTCCATAAAACTACCCTGGAAACGGGAGAGAAGAGGTTCGTTTTTAACCCCAGGGAGAACGGCCTGAGACACTCGCAGAGGCTGCAGCCGTGCTCCTGCCGGTCTGCATCTTGCCGTGAACACAGCCTGGGTGCTCTCTTGGCCCAGACCACCCTGCAGCCAAGGATGACGCACGCCTTGGGGCAGAGGGTGCTCTAATGACGAGCACTGCAGCTGGCAGTGGGGCTCGGGGCCGGCGCACTGCCCACGCCTGCACCTGCCCCACAGGGACTGCGTCTAGACATGGGGCACACCGCCCTCCTCTCTGGTGTGGGCCCTGCTGTGTCCGGCTCCCTCCACGTAGCTGAGAGGCGCCGAGCAGCTCCACAGAGGAGCCTTAGCTCTGACAAGGGCACAAGCCCTGCTGCGGCCCCACAACTGCGCCTGGGCCACTACGGCAGGGGGTGCTCTGCCATTCTGGCTACTTCCTATAGAGTGAGGGTCCGATGCCTGCAGGCTGGAAGTGAGCGTAACGTGCCTCGCTGCCTGGAAGCCCCTTCCACCCTCACCAGCTCCGCCGTCGGCTCCCAGCTCATGGGCACCAGGAGCAGCAACGACAGCAGCAGCCAACGACCACAGAGTGCCAGTGCTCTTCTCTGCAGCACGCGTGTGCGTTGCTGACTCGATCCTCACAAAAATTCCGGGAGGCCACAAACAGGCAAAAGCCTCCCGTCCAGGAGCACACGGTCGGGGTGAGCCAGGCTCTGCGCCACCAAGCTGCTTGGCCTTCCCGCGTCTATTAACCAAACTGCAAAGAACTTTTATAAACTGTAAGAAGACTGGCGAAGGAATACGAACAGCAACACATAGTAACGTGAGTGGACAGAAATATTAACACGTTCAAACTCTTCAGTGTTAATCGTGATGTGAAACCATGCAGCATCATTTTAAAATATCCAACTTGCAAAGATTAGCTGAGCTAGAAACAACCGGATGCGCCCAGTAAAAGACAGACTGTAAGAGAGAGAGAGAGACATTCGAAGTATGGGAGCCGTGAGTAAAACCTCCCCAACTGGAAACCGGCTGTTCAAGTCCGAGAACAAGTTCACTTGAAGACCAACCCCCACCCCCGCCGAGATGTCTGCTCAGGGGGCCAAGAGTGCAGGCAGCACTGGACAGGGCCCTCGTCTGTGCAAGCACGCACACGCACTCGCACACACACATGCAGGGGAAGCTGCAAGAGCACGCCCCACCACGCCCCACCACCGACAGCCCCGCATTTCTGCAGTTATCTGAATATTCATCAGGAGCTTGTATTTTGTTTTTCCTCTTAAAGGGATTTTTGACACTGCACGTGTGTGCCAGCCCGTCAGAAAATGTGGAGTGGGGCTCTCACACACAAGCCCTGCTGCCCCTCTTCTGACTCCAGCCCCCCAGGGTGGTGGGGAAAAAGGGTGGGGGCTGGACACCCACACAATTTACCCCCTCCCTTAAAGAAAAAAGGCCTGCAGCCTCCTCTTCTCGAACGTATCTCTGGTGAGGGCACAGGGCGTGGCCCAGGGTCCTGGCATGCCACCCACCACGAGCGCTCTGCTCCCGAGCATTTGCTTCGATTTCTCGGTTTTGTAGGATAGATTTCCAAAAGTGGGAATGAGGACTCAAAGAAAATGCACCTTTTTCATTTGAAGAGGTGCTGATTTATTTTTCTAAAAATGCCAAAGCTATTGACATTCCCATGAACCGCGTGTGAGCACTCAGACGACGCCGGCCAATCTAGCTGCATCTCCCTTTCAGGGTGAGGGTTTTTAAAAACGTTTGTTAGTTTCCTGCATATTCCTGTCTGTGATTTGCCTGTTTATGGCCTTCCCCATTATTCTCGTAATAGATAACTAATACACTCCTCACTCCAGAGTACAGAAAAAAACTGACATGTTCTAATTTTTTATTTTCTTCACTTACTGTTTAATTAACCTTTTCCTATTTTGTCTAGAGGTAGGGATCAAGCTTTGTTTTCCTTTGATGAATAACCAATTATGCTAGCACCTTTTTAAGAAACAGACCATCTTTTTTCCCATTAAACTAAAATTCACCCTTAATATATCAAGCACCACAGCAAGCAATGTTAGTATAATTTGAATGATGGTAGAGTGTTCCCACCTGTATGATAAAAATATTCCTCACACACAGGTGCAGTCCTGTAAACTTTTTCCAACCCTACCCTGCTGAGTGGTCCCTTGGGTCTCCCCGGCCTCTGACTGCTGGCCACACTGCCCCTAACTCCATGGTCACCCTGCCTGCCCAACTGTCCCCTTCAGCAACCCTCCCACCAACACGCGGTGGGCCCTGTCCCAGCCCACAGCCTCACAGCCTCCCCATCCAGGGGTCTCTGGTGGAGACAGGGACACGCGTGGCACTGAAGGTCTGTCTGCCTGTCTGCTGCTTGCCCTCATTCAGTGAACTTCTCAGTGATCTCAAGCCTCCCATCACCTCAACAGACACATTAAGACTGTAAATCTGGGTCCTGAAGCGCCCTCCCCCTTTAAGGAAAATTAATGTGACTCCCTCCATCCATCTACACATCCATCCACCCCTGAACCCATTCACCCATCTACACATTCATCCACCCCTGAACCCATTCACCCATCTACCTATCCACCCAACCCCCTCACCCCTCCATCCATCTACCCCATTATCTCCACCC
>JAQZBX010044970.1:0-15065 GCA_029593785.1 Cabassous unicinctus
CACACAGACACACGCGCGTGTATGTGCACACACATAAACCGCACACGCCCACATGCACACGCGCACACATAGACACACGGGAGCCCTTGCTGTAGGTCCGTCCTGCTCCTTCACTACTCCCGGCAGGCGAAGGGCGGGACCCGCACGCCCTCCCGACCCGCCCACCCCATACCTCCCCCAACAGGCAGGAGGCGGGCACGTCCCTGCCCCTGGGCCCCGCGCACCTGCTCCGGCTTGATGCCCTGACCCTCGAAGGTGAACAAGAGGAGCTCCGAGGCCAGGTCGGAGCACAGGTGGTTGCAGCTGCCGAGCCCGTGCAGCAGCGTGAGCGCCAGCTGCGTGTGCTGGGCCACCGTCAGGTTCTCCTCGAAGCTCTGTGCGGGGGAGGCGGTGAGGAGGCAGGGTGAGGGCGAGGGCCTGAAGGAGGCGGGGAGAAGCAGGCAGGGTGGGAGGGGCTGAGGGGGCTGAGGGCCGGGGCTTCTCCCGCCTGGGGGGCTTGGAGAGTCCCTGGGGGTGGGAGGCGCTGCTCTTACCCGGAGAAGGAAAATGGGCACAGACTCGGGGGACCCGTACAAGCCCTGGCCTGAGCCACACTCCCCTACAGGCAGTGGGTGCCCCACCCTGGGTGCCGTCCCCCAGCCCATGGCCCAGCTGCCCCTGGTCTGGACAACTGCCCTGGGGAGAGGGGGGCCCTGCCCGGGGAGTTAGGTGCCCCCACCCACCCGCAGCCCCAGCCAGCATCCGAATGGCTCAGAGGACAAAGCCTGGCCCCCTGCCCCAAGAGGGACCCAGCTCGGTGGTGCAGCCACCCGTCAGGCAGCTCAGGCTGAAGCCAGGTGCTAGCAGAGCCCCCTCCCTGCTCAGCTCCTGCCCTGGCCTACCTGCTCCCTGCTTCCCTTCTCCTGAGAAAAATTCCTCCACCCATCCAGCTTGGAATTCCTTCTGGGGTTCTGTTTCTAGGCAACCCACCTAGGACAGCAGGCTTCTAAGCCCAGGGCCCCTGGCAGAGGTGGCTGGTTCCTATCACACAGCCCGGGGGGTCCTCGGGCCTCAGGGAGCCTTACTTAAAAGGTAGGGAGACTGAGGCACAGAGAGGATGAATGACCTACCCAAGGTCACCCAGCCAGTTTAGGGGCAGAACTTCGATTCCCAGGCCAAGGCGAGGGCCGGCGCAACGTGGGAGGTAAGTCTAGGGGCCGGCTGAAATGAGTGGGTCACCCCGGCTTGACGGCGCAGAGCAGAGGGTGGTTCCAAGGACGCCAACGAGAACCTTGGGATCTGCGCTTCCAAGTGGGCCCAGGGCCACCTCCCCGGGTTTTAGGGACAGCATTGACAGGCCTGGGCCTGCCTCCGCCTAGCCCACCGCCTCCACCGCGCCTGCGGGGCCTCCGTGGCCTGGCCCTGAAACAGGCCGATATTCGCACGCCCCCGGGCCCAGCCGTCAGCCCCCACCCAGCCCCCGGCGCTGCCGGGCCTCACCTTCACCACGTTGTACAGCTTCGCCTCCCAGTCTCTGGAGGCCTTCGCTTCAAAATTCTTCATTTTATTCAAATCAATGAACTTCATCACCTGCCCTGTTGTGGGCATGCGGCACGGTCAGGAGATCTGCCTCGACCTGGCGGGTGGCACCTCCCTCCCCGGCCTTCCTGCACCAACTCGCAGACCAAGGGCGGGTCCTGAGGGCACCGAGGGGCCAGGGAGGGAGCGGGCCTGGCGGCCACCGGCCCGGGCCCAGCAGCCAGCTCACCTCTCTGCTGAACGAGGAGCTGGAGGAGCAGGTAGACACACTGGTGGGAGAGGTACCGGGTGAGCGCGTCCTCGTCCCGCCACAGCAGGGTCATCAGGCCCAGCTGGTGGCCCAGCATGGAGGGCGAGGCCTCCTGGGGGGCAGGGTGGACTGTGAGCAGAGCCAGGCTGGCGTCCTCGGTCACCTCTGCTGTCTCAGGCCCCCAGCTCCCCGACTCTCACGCCGTGGGAAAGGCCCAGACCCAGCGTCTGACAAGGGGCTCTGCTTCCGCCCCCAGGGAAACCCTCTCAGGCCTCAGTTTCCCCATCTGTGAAATGGTGACAGCAAGGGGACCCATTCCGTGGAGGCACCACCTGCCACAGCGCCTGCCCTTTGGCTGGCACGCGGTGACGCCACGCCGCCTCCTCGGGGTTCTTCCAGGGTCCTGACCTTTCAGAAAGGAGCCGTGCACCCTCCGGTGGCCACGCAGCAGCCCCCCACCTGCCCCTGCTCCCTCTGGCTACACGAGGGGTCAGGCACTGCCCTGTCCCGGGTCACAGCCGCCTGAGTTGGCTTTTCCAGTCTTTGAAACCGCCAGCATCCCCTTATTGCAAAACCCAGTGCCTGCTGGTTTAAGGATTCGTTCACGATGGGGGCTTCGGAATTGTACGAAGTCTCTCTCCCCAGTCTGTCAAGGGCGGCGGGCACGGGCATCACACGCTTAGAGCCACGGGTGTAGGGCTCCCAAGGTTCAGAAATCAAACACAGAATAACAAGGTGCTGCCGTGCAGCCACATGTCACAGACTTGTTTCCAAGTAAAAGGCCTTCGATGTCACATGCTAACTGGAATAGCTGCAGTGTCACCTGTTCAGCATTCACCTGCGATGGGCACTCGGGTGGGCTCCCTCCTGCGTCTGTTTGCGTGCTCTCACAGACAACGCTCCAGTACACCAGGGTGGCGCTGCTCCCTCCAGAAGCGGGACCATGGACCCGCCCCGGGAGCGTGGCTGGTTCTGCGCCGAGCCGGGGAGCGGGGGGCGGGGTCTGCCAGGTCCCACTGCTGTTTCAGGGGCCTTTTTCTTGAGTCGCCACTCGGCCTGTTTATTGCCGTCCTGGAGCTGTTTTCTGGAGCATCGCGAAAGGGGTTTCCACTCATCCTTGGTGGTTCGAAGCTGCAGGGGCACCCATGTCCTCCTGGTGGGTGCCCACCGTGCTCTATGCATGTCCTGACTTTCGGGCCGAACAGGGTGTGCCAGGCTGACCTTGGGCTTTCCCTGGCCCAGCCCCTTTTCTGCAAATAGCCCTAGTTCTTTTGTATTTAAAACCCAGCATCTGGGTGCCAGGTGAGCTACTAGCAGCTGTTGTATGGAAGGCACCCCCTGGGTCTAATTCTATATGCTACATCTACATCCCTGCATGTAAAAAATCATGCATTCAAAAGGAGACCTCAGTCCCAATACCACGCCACCGGGGGCTTCGTCTTCTCGGCCCTGCCATGCTTGCCACCCTCTTTTCCAACGCAGGGCACCTGGCTCACAGTCCCCTCAGTGCATTTCCTCATTGGCTCAAGCCTGGAGTGCAAGGGGCACAGCTGCTCCCCAACATCCCTGCAAAGAGCAAACTGTCACCTTTGTTTAAAATGTTTGCTTACTGTTCTGGTTATTAAAGTTCAAACATACACCCAGTGAAATAATCAAATTATTAGTTCAGACAACTGAATACACCTTTGTAACTCCTCCCTCTCTCAAGATGGAGACTCCTTCCCTGAGCTCAGGCAATTCCCTGGTGCCACTCCCAGTCCTGCCTGCTGCCCGGTCTGCACCGTCATGTAAGAGGAAGTGCACCTGTGCACACCTGCGCTGCACTGCTTCCCCCCACCTGCCTGTGGGAGTCAGCCACATCTTAGGTGTATCGATGAAAACTCCACAGTGTAGCTGGGCATTCTCCTACTGACGTCAACTTGGGGTGCTTCCAGCTCAGGGCTCTTGTGAATACAGCTGCTGTGGACAAACGTCTCCACTTCCCGTGGGGAAATGCCTGGGAGTAGAGAGGCATGGCTGGAGGAACAGGCATATGTTTCACTTTATAAAAAACTGCCCAAGCTTTTCCCAAGCGGCTGTGCCAATTTACACCCTCACTGGTAGTGTGCAGCATTTTGGGAGGCACTGCCTCCCTGTCAACACTTGGGAGTGTCTGTCTTTAATTTTAGCCTTGTAATGGGCATATGGTGTTATCTCAGTGTGATTTTAATTTGCCATTTCCTTGATGGCAAGTGGTGTTGTGTGTGTTTTCATGTGCTTTGTAAATTGCCTGTTTGAGTCTTTTCCCCATTTTTAAAAACTGGATTATTTATGTTATGGAGCTGTAGAAGCTCATTGTATTTTCTGGAAGCAAGTCCTTTGTTAGCTGTATACATTACAAATATTTCCCCCCAATCTGTGCCTTGACTCTATTCCTTTAACAGTGTCTTTTTTGTTTTTAAAGGCGGTACCAGGGATTGAACCGGGACCTCGTACATGGGAAACAGGCGCTCAGCCCCTGAGCTACACTCACTCCCAACAGTGTCCTTTGGTGCACAGAAGTCTTAATTTTCATGAAGTCCACTTCATCAGCATTTTTATTTATAGTTATTGCCTTTTGCATTCTAACAAATCTTTGCCTATCTCAACTCTGTAAAGATATTCCATGCCTTCCTCCAGAAACTTTTTGGTTTTAGCTGTCACCTTTGGTTCTAAGTTTGCTCCCGAGTTCTCTGTTTACGGGGTGAGATAGGGGTCCCCTTCACTTATCTCCATTTGGATCTCCACTCGTTCTGGCGCTGTTTGTGCAAAGTGCTTTCCCCTTCACGTCTTTGGTACCTTTGTTGAAGATTAACTGCGCGTGTGGTCTGTTTCTCAACGCCCGTCCTGCCGTGTGTCCGGCTTGTCTGTTCTCACCCCAGGGCCTTCCTGTCGCTCTGAAGTCCTGAAAGCAGCGTGTGCATCTGCCGAGGTGTTTTGGCTGCTCTGTGCCCTCTGCCCACATGGCCGCCTTGTCCTTCACCTCGGCCTTGGCGCAGCCATTCTCTGCACCTGCATGCTTTTCCGTGGGTGGCCGCCTGGCTCCCTCCCTTCCCCACTTGACATCTTTTCCCCCAGGTAACCTGGTAACCTTCCCAGCAAGCGCTCACCAGACCACCCTGTGTGATCTGCAGCCTCTGCCCCGGGCCTGGGGGCCACCAGGTGGGCCTTTCCCTCATCACCCAGGACTGTGCCAGCCACGCTGGAGGTGCTCAGTGCGTGTGGCCAGCTCAGAGGTGACCCCATACTCCTGGCTGCAAAGCATCATCTGGGGGCTCCTTGGGCCCCCCTCCTTTGGGGGCTCTGGGATGAGCCAGCGTCAGACCTGGGACTCACCGAGAGGTTCAGGTAGTCCAGCGCAAACTGCAGGAACATGGAGATGGACTGGAGGACCCGCTGCCGCTCGTGGCTCCTCTCTGACTTCAGCCAGGTTTCCATGTGCTGGACGGAGGGAAGCCGAGGGACGTCAGCCTTGCAGCATCCAACCTCACTGCCCAGGGAGCGGCCAGGTTGCCTGCCGTGTGTCGGGCGAGCCCCCCAGGCCGTGGCCTCCCCAGACTGAGGGGTCCCCAGACCCACAGACTCTTCTTCACATGTGGCAGTCGCAGCCCACGAGCAGATGGATGGCTGGAGGGACAGGCTGCAGCCAAGGAAGCAGCCCCGTACCACTGGCCCTCGGTGAAACGCGCCCCGCCCCCCAGGCGGACCTTCCACCCTTCCCTGCCACCAGCCCAGCTCCTTCAGGCAAGAGGGCGCATCTGAGAGCTATTGGAAAGCTCAAAAAATCCACGGGCTTAGGGGACTCGGCAGGCAGGGCAGTGTTCCGAAGGAGCCCCGGGTTTCCCACAGTGCCTCAGGGGCTGCCACGGCAGGTGGGAGCAAAGGAAGGTCCAGAGGACGCACAACCCCAGCTCCTCTCACCGTGTTTCATATCTCAGGTGATTTCAGGGGAAGCCAGTGCTCTGTGGCAGCAGTTTTGAAGCTCCTGCTCCAGGACCCCTCCTCCTCCTGCCCACCCCCATCCCTGCTCCAAAGCCCACTCAGCCGCTCAGGGACCAGCGCTCATGTCCCGAATCACAGACTGTGCCCCCCACCCCAGGGACCCTCTCTGAGCTCCTGCCCAGAGGGTGGGGGCAAAGCAGCCACCTCTGGCCTGGATTTGGTCACCATCTGGCCCATCCTTGGGGGCCAGCCAAGCCCCCACGTCGACATGCACAGGGAAACGAATGCACAGAGATGTGAATTCGCTTGCTGTTTGGCATCCTCAGGAAGGGGTGCCCATCCTGTGCCAGGGGTCACCTCCTGGCCCTCCCCCTGTGCACCTCTCATGAGACTGAGCTTTTCATCATAAGTTTCATATATCATATATGGTGATTGAGACAAAAATATTAACATCATTTGATACCCAAGGAAATGATATTGAAAAGTGGGCAAAGTACAGGGACCAAGATGGAAGTGAGGTTTCCACATTTCACTGGGAGTGGTAAAATATTGATGCTAGTGGACTGTTATGAGTCACACACACACACATTATAATACTCAGAGCTCTACTACAAAACAAGAGGTACACTAAAAAAAATACCCTAAATAAATCAAGATGAAATCCTAAAATATGTTCAAGCAACCCACAGGAAGGAAAAGAACCAGAGGAAGCAAATATAAAACAAATAATTAAATGGCAGGCTTAACTACTAACATATCAATAATATATCAATAATTGCATTAAACGTAAATGGTAGAAATGCAATAATCAAAAGAGAGATTGGCATAGTGGATATAAAAAGAATAACCCAAGGATATGCTGTTTATAAAAAATTACTTCAAATCCAATGACATAGGTAAGGTGAAAGTAAAAAGATGTAAAAAGAGACACCATACAAACATTGATAAAAATAAAGCAGGAGTGGCTGTATTAATATCTGATGGAGGAGAATTCAGAGCAAAGATAATTACTAAGAGACATAGAGGAACATTGCACAATGATGAAAAGACCAATCTATCAGGAAGACATGATGACCCTAAATGTGTACACAAAAATCAGAACCTCAAAATACATGAAACAAAAACTGACAGAGCTGAAAGGAGAAACAGACAAATCCACAATTATAGTTAGCAACTACAACACCTTTCTCCAAGCAAATGATAGAACAGCTAGACAGAAAACCAGCAGGGATGGCGATCAGAACAACACGATCACCCCTCAGGATCTAATCAATATTTATAGGGCATGGGACGCGGATGTGGCTCAAGTGGTTGGGCATCCGTCTACCATATGGGAAGACCCGGGTTCAATCCCTGGGACCTCCTGGTAAAAAAGGCGAGCAGGCGAGCCAGGTCCGCATGGCGAACCACGCAGCAAGATGATGACACAACAAAAGAGAGATGCAGGGGAGAGTCAAGGCAGGACATGCCAGAAACCAGGGACTGAGGTGGCGCTAGTGCCTCCTTCCCACATCAGAGGTCCCTAGGATTGAATCCTGGTGAAGCCTGGAGGAGAAAAATGAGAAGAGAAGGCAAGAAACAGACACAGAAGGTCACCTGGTGAATGGACACGGACAGCAAGCGGGGGGGGGGGAGTAAAAAAAATTAGAGGACACCCTGCCCAACAACACAGAATACACTTAAAAACACACATTAGAAATGCAGAAAAGTCTCAGATCAATAACCTAAATTCCTATTGCTACATACTAGAAAAAGAAGATCAGAATAAACCCAAAGCAAGCAAAGGGAGGAAACAGTAAAGACAAGAGCAAAAATCAATGAAATTGAAAATAGGAAAATGAGAAAATTAATGAAACAAAAGCTGTTTCTTAAAAAAAAAAAAAAAAAAACCTTTAGAAAGACTGACAAAAATAAAGACAGAAGACACAATTCGGCAGCATCAAGAAATGAAGTAAGGGCTACTACTACAGGCCCTACAGTCACTAAAAAGATAACAAGGGAAGACTACCAGCAACTTTATGCCCATAAATTCCATAGCTTAGAAGAAATGTACCAATTCCTCAACAACTACATAAGACCAAAACTTAATCAAGGTGAAACAATCTGAATACCCTGGGAATCATCAGAGAAATTGAATTTATAATTTAAAAGCTCTTGGCAAAAAAAATCTCCAGGCACAGATGGTTTCATGGGAGAATTCCACTGAACATTTAAAAAACAATTAACACCAATTTTACATATTTTTTTCTTGCAGAAAATAGAAGAGGAAGGAATACTTCCCAATTCATTTAATGTGGTCATTATTACACTGACAAAAAATCCAGACGAAGATAGTACAAACAAAAACTACAAACCAACTGTAGACAAAACTCTCTCATGAACTTTCATGAATAGTATTTAAAAAGTATTACACACGTTACCCAGGTGGGATTTTTTTCCTAGCATTGAGGGCTGGTTCAACATTTGAAAACCAATCAATGAGAGCACAGGCACAAAATGGTGGAGTAGCAAGTTTTACATATCGCTGGAAAGAGACTGGAATTAAGTAGGTGGTAACTCTGGAGCCACAGTGGGCATTGAGAACTGCAGGGGTGCCAGAGGAAGTGAGAGGCTGCTGAGAACTCAGCTTTTGTAGGTGGAAGCATGAACCAGTGACCCTGTTGCTCAGTCCCGCGGCAGCAGCTATGGAAATAACTGGCTGAGGCAACGTGGCCTGGATTCCAGGAGCAACTGGGAGGGCCCAGGGATGGCAGAGGAAGCCCCCGCCCCCTGCTAAAATTTGTAGTGGAGGGTAGAGGTTGGCCTGGAGGGTCCTTGAGAGACCACCACAGAAGCTGGCCTCAGTTTCAGCCCTTTGGACAGCAGTGCTCCCAACCTCCCACCAGCATCCACCAAGACTTAAAGACCCTCTGCACTTTTTCATTGGGTTTCTTCTTTCTCTCTCTTGTCTTTCTGTTGGATCCCTGAGGGCACAGTGCAGATGCTAACCTTGGTTTCTCTCAGAAGCAGCCTCTTCTGGCCACATACCAGCAACTACTGGGACACACTGAGCCAGGACACCTCATTCTCTTCATATATTTTTATTTTGTTGTTGTTTGGCTTTTTCTTTCTTTGTTTTATATTTTTGGGTCTGACAGATCCCTGAGGAAGGCTAGCCTGGGTTTCAGCCTGAAAAGCTGTTGCTTCTGGCTTCCAACCTGCACATAACAAAGGATTTGGAAAAGCAGTGCACTTCATTATTTTGTTCCTTTTTCCCGTGTGTGTGTGTGTGTGTGTGTGTGTGTGTATGTGGATGGGTGGGTGGTTTGTATCTTTGTTAGTTTTTTTTTTTATTTTATAATTTTTTTAAATTTTAAAATGAATACTTCTCCCCAAATATTAACACTTTGCATTAGCATGGTACTTCTGTTAAAATTGATGAAAGAATATTATTGTAACTGTACAATTAGTGATAGTTCATAGTTTATACTAGGGTTCACTACTTGTGTTGTACAGTCCTATGGTTGTTTTGTTAATTTGTATTTTAGTAACATATATAAAACCTAAAATTTCCCTTTTAACCACATTCAAATATATAATTCAGTGACGTTAATTACATTCACAATGTTGTGCTGCCATTACCACCATCTATTACCAGAATTTTTCCATCTCCCCAAACAGAAATTCTGTACCAATTAAGCATTAACTCCCCACTCCCTACCTCAGTTAGTATTTTTTCTTTTCTTTTTCTGTATTTCTCTTTTTCCTTCTTGATTTTAGAGTGGCAGACAGAAGAGTGGGAGAAGTATCTTTGTAGAGTGACCACAACATAACACTCAGAATGTCCATTCTCAAAAAGAAAATACAAAATATACAAGGAGACAGGAAAGTATATCCCAGTCACAGGGAAAAAAATTAGTGGAAAATATTCCAGGAGAAGCTCAGTCTCTGGAATTACTAATCAAAGATCTTAGAACAACTCTCATAGAGAGGATCAATGAACTAAAGAAAAACATGGACAAGGAACTAAAGGAAATTAGGGAAATAATACATAATCAAAATGAGAATTTTCATAATGAGATAGAAATTATAAAGAATAACCAAATGGAAATTTGGGGATTCAAAAGTACAATAGCTAAAGCAAAAAAAAAAAAAAAAAAAAAATTTCAATAGAGGGGTTCAAGAGCAGCTTGACAGAAGAAGCAGAAAGTATCAGTGATCTAGAAGACAAAACAATTGAAATTGTCCAAGTTGAGGAGCAGAGGAACCTGTGGGACACCATCAAGCATAGCAATAAGCACATCATAGGATGCCCAGAAGAAGAGAGAGAGAAAGGGCCAGAAAAAAATATTTCAAGAAATAATGATAAAATACTTCCGAAACCTGATGAAATATATGAATTTACACATCCAAGATGCTCAGCAAATGTCAAACATATTTACTCCAAGACACATTTATTATCAAGCTGTCTAATGCCAAGGACAGAATCTTAAAAACAGCAAGAGGGAGGCAGTCAGGAACAAGACAGGAATGCCTACTTTCACCACTGCTGTTCAATATTGTACTAAAAGTTCTTGCCAGAGCAATTACACAAGAAAAAGAAATAAGAGATATCCATATTGCAAAGGAAGAAGCAAAACTATCTCTATTTGCAAAAGACATGATCTTATATATAGAAAACCCAAAGGAACCCACAAGAAAACTATTAGCGCTAATAAATGGATTCAGCAAAGTGGAAGGGTACAAGATCAACACACAAAAAACACTGTGTTCTTATAAACAAGCAATGAACAATCCAAGGAGGAAATTAAGAAAACAATTTCATTACATTAGTATCTGTGACAGTTTGAAATTATTTTGTATAGCCCAAAAAGAGAAATATTGTGTTTGTAAACTAATCTATTCCTCTGGGTGTGATACCCTTTGACTGTATTAAATTCAGTTGAGGAGGCTTTGAGAAAATTACTTGATAATGTCAAGTTAGGGCTTTTGATTGAATTAATTCAGTGAGGTGTGACTCGGGTTGAGTCTCCACTCCCACGCTGGGTCCGATATAAATGGACACTCAGACAGACAGACAGACAGACAGGGGTGAAGGAAACTGTCATATTTGATTCTGCAATGTGAGAGAGACAACTGCTTAAGCACAAATCCCCCAAGAGGCTGGGCCATGGAGCAGATCAAGAGGAGACCAGCCCTGCCATATGCCAGATATCTTACAGCTGAACTCGGGGAGAGAGCGAACAGTCGAGACTGATATAGAGGTCTGGAAAGAGACAAGCCCTATGCCAGCTTGCAGCTGAAATCGGGAAGAAAGCAGAGTAGCTGAGCCTGAGACAGGAAGCTTGGAGGGAACGGCAGAGACCAGGCAGAGATTGCCCACCATCTTGCTTCAACACATGGAAGCTGACTTTGGTGAGAAAGCACCTTTTATGGTGCCTTGAGTTGGACTTTTCACAGCCTTGGAACGTAAGCTTTTACCCCAAATAACTTCCCATTATAAAAGCCAACAGATTTCTAGTACTTTGCATTGGCACCCATTTGGCAAGCTAAAACAGCATCTAGAAGAATAAACTATCCAGGAATAAATTTAACTAAGGATACTAAAGTGTTGCATACTGAAAACTACAAAACACTGCTGAAAAAAAATTAAAGAAGACCCAAACAAATGGCAAGACATCCGATGTTCACAGCTTGGAAGAGTTAACATTGTTAATGTGGCAATAATAGGCAAAACAATATACAAATTTAATGCAGTTCCTGTTAAAATTCTAGCAGCCTTTTTTCCCCCCCCAGAAATGGAAAAATTAATCCTCAAATTTATATGGAACTTCAAAGGGCCCAAAATGGTCAAAACAATCTTGAAATAGAATAGTATTGGAGAACTCACACTTCCTGATTTTGAACTGTATCACAAAGTGTCAGTAATCAAGACCATATGGTACTGGCACAAAGACAAACAGATGAGTGGAACGGAACTGAAGGCCCAGAAATAGACCCACACATCTATGGCTGATTGATTTTTGACACAGGTGCTACCTATCTGCAGAGGGGAAAGAATAGTCTCTTCAATAAATGGTGCTGGGAAAACTGGAACTCCACATGCAAAAGAATGAAATTAGATCCCTACCTCACACCATCTACCAAAATCAACTCAAAATGGATCAAGGGCCTAAATGTAAGAGATAAAACTATAAAACTCTTAGGAGACAACACAGGGACAGTTCTTCATGACCTGGGATTTGGTAATGGATTCTTATATATGACACCAAAAGCACAAGCAATAAAAGAAATAGTAGATAAATTTGACTTCATCAAAATTAAAAACAATTGTGCATTGAAAGAAATTATCAAGAAAGTGAAAACATAACTGTTTTAGTTTGCTGAAAGCTGTCAAAAGCAATATGTCAGAAATGGGTTGGCTTTTGCAATAGGGGTTTATTGGCTTGCAAGCTCCAGTTCTGAGGCTGAGACAAGTGACCAAAACAAGGCATCAGGCGATGCTCTCTCCCCAAAGACCGACTGCCAGCGATCCTGGACTCCTCTGTCAAATGGGAAGGAGCATGGCGATGTCTCCATTCCCCTCCAGGTCTCGTTGCTTTCAGCTTCCTGGTTTCCATGGCTTCCTCTCTCAGCTTCCATGGGTTTCTGTCTCTGCGGCTTTTTCTCTTAGCTTCTGTGGGTTCCTCTCTGAGCTCCTGTCCCATTTTTCTCTCCATATTTGTTCCCTTTTTAAAGGACTACAGTAAGAGGGTCAAGACCCACCACTCTGGGTCATGCCTTACTGAAGTAATCTGATGAAAAGGTCTGATATACAATAGGTTCACACCCACCAGAATGGATTAACTCTGAGAACATGATCTTTTCTGGGGTCCATAAAAGCCTCAAACCACTACAATAACTTACAAAACGGGAAAAAATAGTTTCAAACCATATATCAGATAAGGTAATATTCAGAATACATAAAGAACTCTTACAACTTAACAACAAAAAGACAAACAACCCAATTAAAAAATGGGCAAAGGACAAGAATAGACATTTCTCCAAAGAAGACATACAAATGGGCAGTAAACACATGAGTAGACGCTCAACATCATTAGACATTAGGGTAATGTAAATTAAAGCCACAATGAGATACCACTTCGTACCCATAAGGAGGACTATTATTTAAAAATGGAAAATAGTCAGTGTTGGAGAGGATGTGGGAAAATGAGAACTCTAGTGCATTGGTTGTGGGAATGTAAAATGGTGCACCCACTGTGGAAAGCAATATGGTGAGTCCTCAGAAAGTTAAATATAGAATTACTATATGACCTGGCAATCCCACTTCTAGGTGTATATCCGAAAGGAATGAAACAGGGTCACAAACAGATACTTATACCGACGCTTGTACCAGCATTATTCACAATTGACAAAAACTGGAAACAACCCAAATGTCCACAAACAAATGAATGGATAAACAAAAAGTGATACCCATACACAATGGAATATTATTTGGCCATAAGGAAAAACAAAGTTATAAGACATGCTCAACATGTAAGATCACAGAAAACACTACTCTCAGTGAAATAAGCAGGACAAATAAGGACTGAAGTTGTGTCAAATCACTTACAAAAGATGACTCGAAATGGCAAATTCCCAGAGCTTGAAAGCACAGTAGGGATTACCAGAGAAGGAGTAGACAGGGAGTGCTTGTCTGTAAAAATAAAAAAATAATAATTAAAGCAATCAATCAATGCAATCTATGATATTAACAAGCTAAAGAAGAAAAATCATGGGGTCATATCAATTGATGAAAAAAAAAACAACCATTTGACAAAATGTACTGCCCATTCATGATAAAAACTCTCAGCAAGTTAGGAGAAGAGGATAATGACCTCAAATTAATAATAGTAAAAAAAGCAACTATAAAAACCCCTGGAGCTGATATCATACTTAATGATGAAAAACTGAAAGCTTTCCTCCTAAAATAAGGAACCAGACCAGGATGCCTGCTCTCACTGCTCTATCCAGCATTGTGATGGAAGTTCTACCCATGCAATAAGGAGGGAAAAATAAAAAGCATATGAGTTGGAAAGAAATAAATTAAACTCTCTATTTTCAGATGACATGATGATCTGCATAGAAAAGCCCAAAGAATCTACAAAAAGAAAAGAGAAACTTCTAGAATTAAAAAGCGAGTTCAGCCAGGTTGAGGGGTACAAGATAAACATAGGAAAACCAACCACATTTCTTTATGCTAATGATGAATGTACAGAAGCTGAAATTTAAAACAAAATACCGTTTATAATTGCTCCAAAGGAAACAAAATGCTTAGGCATAATCTTAACAAAACATGTTCCAGATATATGTGTTGAAAATTACAAAATGCTGGTGAACTCAAAGAAGAACTAAAGAACTGGCTAGACAGACTGTGCTTTTGGATTGGCTGAATCAACACAGGAAAGTTGCCACTTCTCCTTAATTTGATGCATAGGTGGAATGCATCTCCTATCAAAACACCAGCCAAGTGTTTTGTAGACATAGAGGAGCTTATTCTAAAATGTATGTAGAAAGGCACAGGCTTAGAACAGAGAGCAGGGTGAAGTGCTCTAGCCAGCAGTGAGGCTTACCCTGGAGCTACAGCGATCAATTCAGTGCAATACCGTAGGAAGGTCAAAGGAGCAGTGTTCTGAAATACAGAATCCAATAACAGACCCCACAAATACGCCCTACGAAATTCCGACACACGTGCAGAAGGGATTCATTGGCGGAAGGCCAGCCCTTTCAACAAAAGGTGCTGGTGTAATTGATATTGGTAGGTAACAGACAAAGGGAAAAAACCCTCAGCGTCAATCTCATGCCTTATACCAAAAAAATTACTAAAATGGATCTCAAACTTACACATAAAATGTCAAACTATAAAACTGTTAGAAAAAGGAACAGGAGAAAATCTTTGGAATCCAAGCAAGAAGTTCTTGGACATGACTCCAAAGCACAATGTGTATAAAAGGGGAATTTGATCATAAAATTTAAAACTTATGCTCTGTGAAAGCCATATGAAGAAGATGAAAGACAAGCTACAGACTGGGAGAAAATATTTGCAAACCACATATCAGGCAAAGAATTATATCTTAAATATATAAAGAACTCACAAAACTCAGCAGTAAAAATATCAATCCAATTAGAAAAACAACAAAAGACATGAACCGACATTTCACTGATGAAGAAATATAGGTGGTAAATAAGCACATGAAAAGATGTTCAACATCACTAGCCGTTAGGGAAATGCAAATTAAAACCACAATGCAACGTCACTACACACCTATCAGAAAGGCTAAAAATAAGAAAATATAGTGACAACAGCAAATGCTGATGA
>JAQZBX010044971.1:0-21196 GCA_029593785.1 Cabassous unicinctus
ATATTTATCAAATATTAAAATCTGGAATTTGTTCCCCAGCTGTCTATTCCTTAAGTAAGTACCTGGCTAGTGATATGATTGAGTTTTTCTTGAATG
The DNA here is from genome assembly GCA_029593785.1 of Cabassous unicinctus. NCBI lineage: Eukaryota > Metazoa > Chordata > Mammalia > Cingulata > Chlamyphoridae > Cabassous > Cabassous unicinctus. The sequence goes on from JAQZBX010044971.1 coordinate 97, forward strand.
CCAGACACTAATATAAACAAAGAAACCCAAGCAAAAAGTACCTTTCACTGTTTTTGCCAATTGGCTCTGGTTTGTCTGGTGGTCTCCTTTAAAGCTTAGCTCTCCTATCCCATAAGATCAGCCTGAGTTACATAGAACTGCAGTGTACTCTCTATCTTCTATGTACCCTGTGAAGCCTGGGAGCCTGCTCATTTTCCAGGGATTGTGCTTCGTAGTGGCTTCAAATTCTCTTGTTACAGGAATTTGAGTGAAGGCATCCTCTACTCCCCTTGAAATATTCATCTTCTACTTGTGCTCTCTTGTTTGACTTAATTCATGGTCTTTTGCCCAAGGCTATTTCAATTTGATTGTTTATCCCACTGTCTCAGTTTTCTGCACCCAGAATAAATTCTGGCAGGGTGAGCCTGAGACAAGTTGCCTGGCTAAGTCCCTAAGATTTATAGCTGATACATTGGCACTGACATAAATGTACACAAGTATGCACCAGGAACCAGTGCTGCTGTATCCATCTGACCACCATGAGGCTGGAGGATGTGTAGTGGTACCTACTTTAGGGAGGGTGAAAATCACCTGAATTTATAGTAATTTATCTGCATCTTCCTCCTGCTCCTATATGGATGCTGCTGTAGTGATCCACTAAACTCTAAAGTTTCATAATTAGTTGAATCAGTTTCAGAAAGGTCAATAGTTGTTTGGGTGGAGGGCCTGATTGCTGGAGTTTCCCACTCCACCATCTTTCTATTATTCTCTCCTTATTAACTAACCTCTTGTAGTCAGAATTGCCCCAGGCCTGTTTAAATGCTTTCCAAGGCTCCTTTTTTCATATATATATATATGAAGCCTAATGTATTGCTTATAATTGGTTTCTTTCTAAACATTTTTCTTCTTAGTCTTCTCTAATAATATACTTCTCTTGTCACATTGAATGATTCTATATTCTTGGACTTGCCATCATTTCTGTGCACATGTTGTATTCATTACCTGAATTCTTTCTTTTACTCACATTTACATGGTTCTCTCCTACATAAGTAGTAATTATCAGCTGAATCAAGTGTTCTTAACCCACCAAGATGGGATCCTATGGCACCTAGTACTTGACATTTTCTCAGATCTGATCTCCATACACTGTGATAAACCTCCATTTCCCTGACAGTCTAATCTACCAAACTGTGATTTCTTGATGGTAAAGACCCCAGTGTCTGGGTCAAAATATGGTCCCAGTGCTAGAGTCATCATTAACCCAAAAACTCATTAGTCAAAATATATTGAATTAAATAAGATTATGAAGTTTAATGATATGGAAAGATAATTCAAGGTCTCTAGTAGACAAGTATTCAGCAGGTTCATGAGGAAGTTTTGTGTAATCTGCGAAGTAGGTCTCTGGCAGCTAAAGCTGCCTCTGTGACACCAGCTGAGACAACTGTCTGAATATACATGATGGTGCCAAACTATCTTCTTACAAACTCACATCATTTTAATATCACTTACATTTTCACCTTCAAGTATTTAAAAAGAGAAAGGCCTATGTAAACATATACAGTTTTACCACTGGCTCTAGTTTTCTAACAGCCAAGAGAATTTTCAAAAAATAACATGATCAAGGGCCTAAATTTCTGGTATTGTTTTGAAGTCACAGTGTAAGTTATTTGTGAGTACATGCTCTGAGATTGATGCAAATTCAGCAAGGTTATAAAATAGCAGAATAAGGGAAATTGCAAATCATCTAGAATATTTTTCTTTTTAAAGTTAAGTTTATTGAGGCTAGGGCATAAATTTTATTCACTACACTGCATTGCTTTAGAGTTTCAAAATATACCACATGTTCTCATATGTCCATGTCCTTTCTCATATTGTTTCCACCTTGGGGGCTTTAACCACCCATGGATTCTGACTAGTAAGTTAAAATATGTACCACAGGAAGGATAAATTATGAGAGAAAGTGTATGCCTAAATTTTGAGTAGAGAAAAGTAGAGAGCAGCAACTGAAATGTCCCCTCATTCCCATGAAATGGCAAAGTGGGAGCCATGTACCATGCCTTTAATTATATAAAGTCTGTAAATGACCAGAAAGATGAGGCTAAATGAATAAACATGCCATGAATATAATAAAATGGTTAGAGTATTAATGTGTATTTTTTGAGGAAATGATTTTATTAAGACAAGAAAGTATTATTGTCACTGAGGGCTCATGGGTGCATGTTGCCATACTACAGGGTGTGGGGCTCCTACTCCAGGGCTTTGTCATGATGTGGATTTCTGCACTTGTACTTACAATTTGCAACAGACAATGTTGGGTCACCGTGATCCTCAGTGTCCTGGACATGCTGCTCTTCCACAGCTGTGTCAGGCATACAGAACTCTCTTAAAAGTTAGTCTTAGAATTTCTGCATATACCAATCCTATAGCTAATTCTCTAGTTCCTTACCACAACCCCCCACCCAAGCTCACTCTTCCCTTCCTAATTTCTAAGGAGCTCTGGATGTATATATTCCTTTTTCTTGGTGTTTGTATGGGTGAAAAGGGTAGTAAGGGTAGTGAGATACACTGCTCTCCTCATCCCTCCACAAAGATATTTTGTTCAATCTTCAATTATACTCTCTTCTCCAGGGTATAATGATTTCAAAGTAAAGGCAAATATATAATGATATTTTTTTCATCTTCCTGATATACCTGTTTGTTTGGGAATTATAAATAGAGCATGATTAAATAAAAAAGGAGATGATAAATAAGGAAACAATGATTAATATCTCAAATTGCATAGAATCATAATTATTAACAAGTTGATATGTCTAAAGACATGTCTAAAATAAATTTATCACCTATAGAAGAAGAAACTCTAATGAATAAATTAAATAGTTCTTATTTATCTAGGCACACATACATTTGTGGATATGAACCAGCAATCAAATAATGATAGATCACAAAATTAATCTAGAAAGATTTTATTAAAACCATAAAAATGATGGATTCTCTCTGGTTAAGGGTTAAAGTAAGCAATTGTTATTGGTCTTCTCTTCAAGAAGTGTCATACCAGATACTGAGGGAAATTTCATAAGGAGAATGAATATCTATAGAAGTTATAGAATGTATAATGAAACACTGACCATTTCCAAAGTCATTAAAAATGAACCTAAACACAAATTGCAGTTAAGTGGCAAACGAAATATCACATGTAACTAGTAAAAGTGAACAACAGGAAATCTTTTAGGAAATGAAATAATGCTGGATTTCTAATCCATTTTTTTAATTAAAAACATGGGACCCAAGCTTTAAGGGAAAAAAAAATAACCATTACAAAGAAATGGAAATTAAAAGAAATTATTCTTAGTTTCAGGAAATTCATTAAAAATGACAACAGAATACAGAATACAGAATAGTTAAGAAAACTCTTATTGCAATGAGGAAAATTTTGAAATGTTTGAACTACAATGAATATTGTGAAGAATATAACAATTTTAAAAAGAAATAAGAAATAAACAGTTGCAAAATTTCACTTCCCAAAAATGGATCAGTTAATTCAGGGTGTCATTAGTAAAATAATTAAGTGTATTATTCAATACTGTTGTTGTTTTTACTGTTATTTTTTTTAATCATTCAATATTTAATGCTGCAAATATTAAGTAACCTCTACATTTTTAAAAATCCTGCCTCATATATTAGAAACAGACTTGAAGTTTACAATCATCTCTAACTACTCATTTTCCATTTTAATTATGCTGAAAATAATGGTGGAAAAATCTGATCATTGAAAAGGAAATACTTTTAATCTAATTTTATGAGTTTCAACAAAATGTTAACAGTGTATATTTATGAATAATATATCGACTAAATATATTATGGAAAACTGTGTGCAATTCTATAAAGCATCAACAAAAATGCCTTAATTAACATACAGCCTAAAATACATTAAGCGTAATCACTTTGAAAAAATAAAATATGCTGGAGGTCCTATTCTGCTTTTGAATGCTCAGGGACTGGCTGATAAAGAGGGGAGTCAAACATGAAATCACCCTGGATTCCTGAGCCGTCACTGCTCTCCCCTCCTCTCCCACAGGAGAAGTGATGATAAAGGCGTTGCCCTGAACCTCCTCAATCTCTGCACTGGGCAGCATATGGAATAGTGGGGGAAAAGGAACACATAGGGTGCACTGGATATTACTATCTATCTCTGACAACTTTTTCTTGTTCTGCTCATTTTCCAGTCTTAACCAATTGAGCTTCCTCTCTGTAGCTAGAGCTGCCAGGCAACTTTCGAGTTTTTCTATCATAGTAACTAGTCCAACTTTCATAATGAGAAGCAATGCTCTCCAGTTCATTTTCCAGGTGTCATCCTTCAGTATGTATCAAGTTGTTTTTGTATAAAACTGATGTTTTCATTCATCTGGGTAATTCTTTTCTCTATTTCCAAGTTCCCTGCTGGATCGACTCAAGGGTAAGTTACAGGATGTATTGCTGATGTACTAATGGAAGAATTTGCAGTTTCTGGTGAAACTTCTGTATCTGCTTTTCTAGGTGTTTATTTTCCTGCTTTAGAGATGTTTGCTCAGTTTCCAGATGTATATTTCAATATGTAAGTGCTTCATTGCCTTGACTTTCCTTACACAAATTTTTATATATCATTTGCTTTTCTTTTTTAAGTCTGTTTACATTAACATTTATGGTTACAGCATCGATGAGATTTGGTACATTCACATGCATCTTATGAGGCTGGTCTCCTTCACAGATTCACTCTTTCCCTCTAATTCCAAGTTGATAGCAGGTGTGTAAACTTCACAGACAGCAGGTACATTTATCAACTTCAGAACTGTTCCTATGAAATATGTTAACTGGCTGTCTTTATCAATGACAATGAGTTTTAACTGCATTGTGGAATTTTCAAGCTTTTTTTCCTGTTCTTTAAGTTCCTGCATACTTTCATTCCATCTAACATCTTCCAAGACAAAAACTTTAACATCTCCTGAAGCTGAGCATTTTCATCCACACCATTAAGTGTCTCTTTCTGGCACTGTTTCCCATTCTTCTGAGATAAATTTAAGATGATTTTCACCCAGGTCTCACTGAAGGGGCAGGATTCAAGTCACTCATAGGGAGAGAGTGTGTTTCCTTGAAAATAAGCCATCATCATGATGTTGAATGAAAACTTAGTCAGCTCACTTGTCTATCCTTTGTACAGAATATCTCCTACATTTTCCATTGAAATGAGGAACCTATTTGCATCTTTATTAAGTACTGCCCAGCACAAAGTTTGTAACATTGGAAGACTGGTCTCCACTGCAGGGGTCCTAAGTTCTTTACACAATGTAATTATCTGTCCAATCTTCTCACTGATTTTAAGACAATCTTCATGTTGAGCAGAAAGGTGCTTGGCTAGCTTTTTCTCCTTCAAACTGTGCCACCAGAATTTTAATATGATACCAATCAAAGTAACAGATAGTAAGATTTCCACGGAAAACTTTAATATAATTGGGCTGTGCCTCCAGAATTCTGACAAGATCATCAGAACAATGGCCAGAAGCTCTAGAACTAGCTGCAAAGACATTTTTATGGCCTTCAGTAGGTCTTCCATGGTTTCAAAAAACCTACAACTCTACCTCTGTTAAGAAGCTTTTGGTCTACAACTGCCAGCTTGGAAACCTGTGAATGTTCTGTCTCAAAGAAAATCAAGTTCTTGACAACCAGAAGAGACCATCAGTGTTTCTATTGGGGGGAAGACAGTTTGACAGGTTGTGTGAACTAATGCTCCCTGGTTTTACTATGGTCACTATACTAATATAAATAGATGTTTTTGTAATGTTCAATGCTGAAATGGAAAAGTTTAATTATATCAAGTACAGACTAGTTCATTAGATGAGATCACTCTAAGTCCACATGGCCCCATGTGAATCCCAGGCACCCAAACAATACCATGCTGAAACAGGCTAGATAGAGAATCAATAAATGGATCTGGAACCTGGCAAAAAGTCCATGTGGACATCAATACCCCTAAGATGGCTGCTGGAAGACCCTCATGAGATTCTCCCATTCAGAACAAGATATCCTCTGGAAGCCAGGAGAAGCCTCAGATATTCTCCAGGGGCCTTATCATTGGGCACTTCCAGGGGATTGATGGGTGGAGTAATCATTCAAAACAGCAAACTGCTGGGAATCCTCCTGTGTCATTAGCAAAGGGGTGGAATAATTAATAGTTTAAAAAGTAAGCATAAAACAAAAAAAATCCTATTCTGGTCTTCTTTGCCTTCCCCCCTGACTGATCACTATGCAAATAAACCCAGGGATTTATAATGTATAATGGGAAATTGTATTCTATAAGTCAGCCCTCTTTATCAGCCCCTTTCTCTCTACCTGGGACCTATGATCTGTTATTTTCTCATGTTTCTTTTCTCACCATTCGTTTATAAATTACTGGCTTAAGTAACCCAATGTGCTCTTGAAATTCATTTTTGCAGCATTGTCAAGAACCTAGACAAAATCTGATAACAATACCTTCTCCAAACATGAACATTCACAGTTAGATATGGTAATATGATGTGGGGCACTCTGCAATGGTGTACTCATGTACCCTTATCCCAAGATGAGGCTATATATTCTATAGTTGTAACATTTTTATCTGCAGCTTCCATGTCTAATTTTGTATTCAAAGATCCAGAATCTCATTACACTGATGACAATCACACTTATTTTGTTTCTTTTTGTGACATCAAATAAAATAATTGTCCTATTATCAATTGTAAAAACAGAGGAACTCATTCAGAACTGGGAATGCCTTCACATGGAATCAGTCTTTCTCCATTTATCCCACACATCTTATATGGGGAAAACCATCCTTCAGTTGTGACCAGTTACCCCAGAACCCTTCCATGAAGAACCTGCTAAATGCTATTTCATACAGTGCAATTTAATGAATGAACAACTAAATCCCAGAATGTTTACTGTATGTATTTTGTTTCCAACTATATATTCTTATGAAATTGGGATAGAAAATTAAACATCATATTTTTTATTTATATTTGTGACATGTGAGGAGGCAGCAATATTATTTTCATGTACAAAGACAGGTTATTTGTGGATTTCCTCCATCAGCTTTAAGCAGAAATGCTACCATATTTACACTTTTATATTTGACAATCTCACTGTATCTACCTGTAATTAATATAAGCCATCTGTTGAACCCATTATTTTGCATATTTTTAAAGGTGCAAATGCTACATGTTTCTTTTAGGATGTCCAAGGTAGAAATTTAAAAAATTTTTATATCTTATAAACAATGTTGAAAATACATTTAAGAGATGGATTTGCCACATTATATTCAGGGATGCATGAAAGCACATACTAAAGTTGAATTAAAAGTGTGCTTTGCATTCCCCAATGAGGGACTTGGTGCTTACCCATACACATATTAAAACAATAGCTGTATAAGCCTTGCTCACTTATAAGTCATTTCCATTACAAAAACAACATTCAGAGCTACGTATCAGAGCCCCAATATGCCTTTTTCCCTTTAAACAAAAGTACATATGCAATAGACATTAAAATTTACATTTCCATTTAATTTTGTCATCTTAATTCTATTAAAAGTTTCTGAGTACTTTATAATAGAATCTTCAGTACTTGTATTACAAAAACTTCAGAAAATTGGAAAAGTGGTAAATACTTAAATAATAATACTTAATACTTAATACTTAATACTTAATACTTAATTATACATACTTAAATAATAAATAATAATAGAATGTGCAAATACCTTCCTGAATTGTTCTATGAATAACTCAACATGCTTTGGATTATTTTCCCATTTTACATGATGACAAAGAGAAGAAATCATTTGAATTTAAGATTGGTAGAAATTTGTTTTTTTCATTCTATTTTTAAGTGATGCTCACACATAAGCCTTGAAGGAGGCACTTTCTCATAACTTTTCAAAAATTTTTGTATGCTGTCTTGGTGTCCATCTTACTTTGGTTAAGCTGTTTGCCTCCACATCCATTTTGGCATAGTTAATAAACTATTATACACCCCTGGTCTTTTTATCCCCAGAGTTTAAACACAGATCCACAGCCACCACCTAAACCACTGACATGCTTGAGCCAGAAGAAACAGCTGACCCCAAATTATTAGCTAAGCATCACCATGGCTCACAGACTGCCAGTACCTTTCCCTTTATGGGGGTCTTTGCTATAAATAGCCAGTCATTGAAGTCTGTGGGAAATCTGCTAACCCTCACCCAGAATCATAGAAAGGACAAGCCCATGGGGTCTCTGTTACTCTGCTTGTGTACTCCCCACCTTCTGGTTGAGCCAAGGAAGTCTATTGTGCTTACTTTGGTACTCAGGGCACCTCTAACTCTCTCTGGAACATGTGAGTAACAAAGCATCTTTCCTTATGCATTTATGGTCTCACTTCCATATTATGTCACATACGACGTCCACCAGTAACAATATTTAAAACCCAACATAACTAATTCAAAACAAAAATCATATTAAATGAATTAGTAAGGCTTCAGACACTGTGTACATTTTCTTATTGACATCTCATGCATTTGTGTAATAAAAAAAACATATTGATAATCCAAAGATATGTGAAAAGGAAAAACACATGAAAGAGCCCTCTAATTCAACAATTAATTAGAGTTCATTTTTTAGCTTTGGACATCCAAAATACAATTGTTGGGTCTGCAGCAATGTAAATCTTGGCCCACAGAGAATGTATGTCTTGCTGCTAAATACTTATACATGCTCTTTCTTAGTATGTGAAGAGTGAAAATTATTGCCCTTGGGTAACATTGTTTCTTCCATTGTGCAGAAGATGGCTTTTCTCCTGAGCCCTAAGCTGTATGGTTATATAGAAGGAACCAATCCAAAGCCAGGCTGTAAACATCATGGCTTTACAGGTAGAATATAGGAATAATTTTATTTAGATGCCAAACATCATTTGAAGTCCCAAGCAGGGCAGAGGGAATACAAGTAGATAGGGAAGTTAGGCCTATCATAATGAGTTTGAAGAAAGCTGAGAACCTCAGGGATAACAACCTGCTAATCTAAGGTATACTGTGGTTAATATGAGACCCATACTTTGGGCTGATTGTCACAATTCCCGTTTAGGGTAAGTCATTATGCAGATTCTGGGATGGACGCAAACAGTTCCCTTTAGAGATGACATCTTTGGTCCATTGGTGTGCCATGAACTGTTCTCAGTGCTTCATTTGCACTATCCTCTGTTTTCCTCACCACACTCTATGAGGTAAAGAATAGGACTAACTATCATTTTACATGAGAGAAAAAGTGGGAATTCCTTGTAGGGGTTGGTGAACTGAGACATGATGGGAAACAGAAGGAGAGGTGGAGGTGGATATGATACTGGAAGGAATGATGGGGATCACAAATGCAATGTAGTGTGTCATCATAATTTCTAAAATGGGAATTGTCCCTTTTGCTCCACTTTTGGTAGGTCAGGATCAGAATGACACAGCCAAATCAATGGAAACAAAAATAGTGAATTAGAATGTGAAGACCAAAATATCAGTCAGAATCCAATTTGAAGGAACTATTGATGCTATTAACTTAAATATTTCCTTTAAAAAACTTTGAGGAGAAAAAGGGAATATTTTAAAAGGTATATGAAGATGAGAAGGGCAAGAATCCCTCAAGAACATAGGCAGTGCCTAATAAAAGAAAATAGCCCAATAATCAAGCCCCCAATATTATTGAAAGTGATTATGAATCTTATTCTTCAAAAACTGAAACTTTGTGCTTACCATCGGTTCCCAGGGGAGTGTGAGGGAAGAATAAGATGGATGGAAAATAGGGTACTTTTAGGGCATTAGAAATGTTCTGCATGATCTTGCAATAGCTGATACAGGCCACTTTAAATTTCATCAAAATGTATTAAAGTGTAAGGTCCAAAATGTAGGCTATAATGTAAACCATTGACCATGGTTAGTAGCAATGCTTCAATATTTGTACATCAATTGTAACAAATGTACCCTTCACATGTAAAATATTATCAATAGGGGAGCGGGGAAAAGGTGAGGGCATTGGTTATATGGGATTCCCCTATATTCTCTGTGTGACTTTTCTGTAAACTAAAATTGTTTTGAAGAGAAAATTAAAAAAATAAGACACTGGGAGAATAAATGGAAGAAAATGTCACTGTATGTACAAAACAACAGATCTTACAGTGATGAAAGACACAATGTGTAAAATATTTTTTTATTTTAAATATTTTTGTGTTTATTTGTTATTTTTAAAAATATTTCTTTTTCTTATTAATTTCATTTAGTATTTTATTGGCTTCATATTGTAGAGGTTTTGGATTACAGAACGGTCAAAACTGTGGCAGGGGAGGATCACTGGTGCGGTGTGTCGGTGATGGGGGATGAATGGGGAGTTGTTCACCTGAGGCATGTCTCTAAGGCATATAAATATGTTCAAGTGTTCATGGGGCACTGTATTGGTGGGTGGAGACCCATACAGCAACCAAAAGAGTGTTGAATTCCCATCCTAGCGAGATCTGCTATATTCTCTAATAGACAGCAAGAATTCCCCAAGTAGAAGGCAGTTCCCAGTGAAGGAAGACAGACCATTACATCAGGCCCTTGATATTGATGATTGTACTTATGAACCTTTTCTTCTGAAACTGAAACTTAGGCTAATATTATATATTGCCTTAGTGTTACCTCCTGAAAGCCTCATTGTTACTCGAATGTGGTCTCTCTCCTAGCCAAACTCAGTATATAATTGAACTAATTTCCCCCTGGAGGGGGACCTGACTCCTAGTAGTAACCCTCCCTGGAAGTTATGGATTATTACCAAGCACCAAGTAGCAATGCATCTGGAAAATGACCTTGACCAAAAGGGAAAAATGGTAAATACAAATGAGTTTTTATGGCTGTATTAGTCAGCCAAAAAGGTGCCAATGCAAATTACCAGAAATCTGTTGGCATTTATAAAAGGACATTTATTTGGGGTAGAAACTTACAGTTACCAGGCCATAAAGTGTAAGTTAGTTCCCTCACCAAAGTCTATGGCCACGTGTTTGAGCAAGATGGCTGTCAATGTCTGCCAGGGTTCAGGCTTCCTGGGTTCCTCTCTTCCAGGGACTTGCATCTCCCTGGGCTTAGGCTTGCATCTCTCCACAAGGCCAGCTGTAGACTATCAGCTAAACAGCTCATCTCTTCCTGGGGCTTTCTCTCCTTCCTCATGACCAAGCTACTCTGTGTGCTTGCTTCCCTGGGTTTCAGCATTAAAACTCCAACTAACTCCTCTGCTGGGCCATGTAATTTTATCTCTGTGTCCTACTGACATGGCCCAATCAAAGTCTTAATCATAACTTAATCATGCCCAGAGGAACAGACCAGTTTAAAAGCATAATCCAATATCTATTTTTGGAATTTATAACTATATCAAACTGTTACAAAGGCTAAGAGATTTCAAAGTAAGTTGGGAAGTCTTTCCAGAGGTTATGCTTATGCACATCTCAGCAAGATCTCATTGACTGCCACAGTAAACAATGCCTCAAACAGGAGGGCTCCTGAGGACTCTAGAGACATCCAGACACTATAAACAGGGCAAATAATCTCAGGAATTCAGTGTCCAGTTAGTGGGCCATACTTTGGAATTTATGCTCCCCAGTGTAACAGTGTTAGACTCATTTATAGCTCCCTACTCAACGGTCTTCTGCTACTTTTCTTTGAACCTATAAATAGTATTATACTTGTTAAATATATGTCCAAGAGACTTAAATCTTTGGTCCGTCCATGTGTCAGTTTAGCCCTGAATCTCAGTAGAGTTGTAAAACCTACTCTCCAGTTCATTGGACTCACCCAGGACAACTAACAAGTACATGATAATGGACAGCTTGCATCCTTAGGAACAAAGAGTGTCTGCAACTGCAAGTAAGATAGTTTCATGCATCTGCATCATGGGATCTAAGTCTCCTCTCACTTAGAAATATAGTGGGCATAACCATCCCCAAATACTCAAGATTGGGGCATGAATAATGGAGTAAAGTAGACTTATTATTATTCTATTATAGACATTATTATTCTGGCATTGGAAGAACTATTATCATTGTTGTAAAGACAATGGGTACCAAAGGTTCTGAAAGAAGGGACAGATAAGAATAGGTGTAATATGGGAACATTTTTGGGACATTGAAATTGTCCTTCATGACATGGAAATGATGGACATAGGCCATTATATATTTTGTCAAGATTTACAAAATTGTGCAGGACAGAATGCAAACTATAATGTAAACTATAGTCCAGAGTTAGTAGCAATGCTTCAATATGTGTTCATCATTGCAACACACTAATGAATGATGTTGTTAATGTGGGAAAGTGTGGGAGGGGAGGCAGTGAGGCAAATGGGAATCCCCTATATTTTTTATGTAACACCTATATAATCTAAAACTTCTTTAAATTAAAAAAAATTAAAAAAAAAAGAAAGAAAAAGAAAGTATGTGAAGAAATCAAGTGAAGGAATTGCTTATAGTTCAAAAGTCCCCATCAAACATAGTCATCTTTACAGTGTGAAAATTCAGAGACTGAGTGTGTCATTCAAAAGCATCAGTTGAAACTCTGATTACTGCCCAAAGAACATCAGTAATATGAAATGTAACTTCACAGAAAATCAATGCAGGAGAGAAAACATCTTAGAAGTAGAGGAGACAATCAACAAAGTTTATGAAAACAAGAGCTATATACAACAAATGTGTGACTCCTACAGAAAATGAACCAAAAACCCAGAGAAAAAACTGGAAATCACCATTTCTTTCCATAATGGTGGTTTAGCTCCCATGAGGAAAGTGCTCAGGAAAGTAGTTGTGTTAACCGAGGGGAAGCTGAAAGTTGTATGAAAAGAAAATAGTCACAGCAGGCAAAAAGGACAAAATTAGAGTTTGCAATTCAGCATTTTCCAAGTGGCCCCTGTGTGTCTACTCCCACATTCAGTCCCAGGCAACACCCCAAGAGATATGGGACATCCTCAGGATCATTAGGTCTTAGGGGAGTAGTAGAGTTCAGCTCTGAGGCTCAACATCCTAAAGTGCAGGTTTGAGTCAGGTTTACAGCTAAACCCTGAACATCCATGAACAGAGCAGGCTATCTGATGTATTTCATCTCTTAAAATAATTCTGAGTGATGATTTTTTAGTTAACCTTGTTAATTGACTACTTAGTGAATTAAGTAAATTAATCCCATTGATTTATACTTACCGAAATTTTATATATCATTAATTCCCAAGATAATGTTTCCAGAATATGCTTTAAATATAATTATTATAAATATTTCATTTTCACTTCTATGGGCCATCTAGAGTTAAATCTTGGAAGGATGGTATTTTAATTTAATTGATTGGTCCACTATTACTTGAACCATACTGGAAAGCTGACATGACCAGGGTTACACATTGAAATATTAAAGAAAACTTCTATATGACATGAGGTACTAAATGAATATGCAAGATTTACCTTAATATGTAAGTTAATTTACTTCAGCAACTGTTTATTTGAGTTTCAAGATCTTTGTGTTGTTTTAAAAACTGATTAACCTACTGCATTCAACAGTGCCATGCTTTAACCCACCCCACACACCTAAGTGTTTCTGGGTACAATCCTGGCATAGTTTGTAATAGAAGAGTTGTATGCTCATTTCCCTGGTAAGGATCCTTCTCCCTTGAGGTGAACTACTTTCTGTAGTCTGGAAGCCTGATCCTGTACACAGAAAACACAGAAATCTTCCTTCCCTAGGAGCATTTCTCTCATTTGTATTTTGTTACAAAAGTTGAGTGTGCTCCTCAGTAAGTATATACTCTAATTGGTGTTTTCATCTGAGGTCTGTCAAAGTCAAAATGGGAAATAACCAAAGCTCTGAAGGAAAAGAAAATATTGTAGATTGTATTTTAAAGCTTTGAGAGTCAACAAATAACAAACAAAATTCTTGTAGAAAACAGCATGTGCACAGTGCAGATTAATAAAAAATAGCCTTCAAGGAGATCTTTTGAATATAATGTTATTTTACAGTTAAACATATTTTATAAGAGAATGAAAATTATAAATAACATTAGTGAGTTCTGTATTTTTGTGTCCAACTTCTTGTTTGTGTCTATTTGTTCAGCGTATATTTTCATACCTCAGGATGGTAACATCAAATTAACAAATTTGATATTTGTTGTGACTGTCTTGTCACAACTAGCCATTTTCCCATAGGTCCTGGGAGAGGTGCAGAGCAGATCAGGGAGCTCAGGAAAAACCTTTTTTTCTTCTCCCAATAGTTTCTATGAAAAAAATAGAAAGTACTTTTTGTGTTTTTATAAAACACATAAATACCAATATCCAAGAAAGACAATACACCTCAAAAAGAATTGATCTGAATAGACCTACACCAAGACACCTAATATTCAGAATGGCAAATATCAGAGATAGAGGATTCTGAAAGTAGTAAGAAATTAAGATAAGTTTGAACCACTCATCAGAAACCGTGGAGGTGAGAAGAAAGTGATATGATATATGTTTTTAAAAGATTTATTTATTTTCTTTTTATCCATTTGAAGCCCCCTTCCCTCCATTTTTTTAGCTGTTTTGTGTCCATTCATTTGGCAATTCTCTGTGTCTGTTTCCTGCCCTTTTCTCTCATCCTTCACCTCCTATCTTCACCGGGATTTGATCCTGGGAACCTCTGATGCAGGAGAGAGGCATCCTACACCTGTGCCACCTCAGTTCCTGGTTTCTCAGTGTGTCTCATCTTGGCTTTCCCTTGTGTCACTCTCCTGTTATGTCATAATCTGGCATGATGTACTTAAGATACTGAAAGAGAAAAACAGCACACCATGAATTCTGTATATCAAAAATTAGGGTGAATTCAATCTTCACCATCTAACAAAAACTGATAGAATATGTTAGCAAAAAAAAAAATCAGAATTAAAAGACATATTCCATATGGGTAGTGAGTCTGAGTGTCAATAAAATATTATTTAATAAAATAGACACGTTTATTTATGTAATACATATTTTTCTTTGTCCTTCAATATCCTATAATACAGCTAGCTACTCCTAAAAGAGGAAACAGGCTGTATTAATGAGGAAAAACAGATCATTGAAACAATGTTCAATTTTCATTTCTGTTTATTTTATTTATGTTATCACTCTTTACAGAATCAGAAAGCATTTTGTCTTTTGATTTTCACTGACCCACTGTGTCTCAATTTCTTTTGCTTATGAGTACTACAGTCACATGGTTAAGAGACAACTGATTCAATTTGGTATCATCTGAATACACTGGTTGAAGGCCCTATGCACAAATGGGCCCATAGTTTATCTGTTCAGAACATCTACAATGTTCCTATATATAAATGCGTTCACACACACAAGATCTGAGTTTGGGACTTGAATATCCCTTTAGTGGGGCACATGATTCAATTTCCAATAGATACATAGAGAGATACATCGTACATACATACATACATGCATACATATATATTTAAATACACATACATAGAAAGTATCATGCTTGGAATGAAAGAAGAAACTATCAGATTCCACCAACTGTGATTCACATTTGGGATCTGAGAAAATGAATATTGGATGATGTTGAACAAGTTACATAAAAGCTCATAACCTCTTCATCTGATTTATAATGAGAAGCTAATATTCCAATGACCGCCTAACTAGAAAGGCATCCACAACTCTCTAATTGCTGCCACATAAGTCCCTGTGACTGTCTAAATATTGAATGCATTGTCTCTGGATGCAGCAGATTGTAACAGTAATCGCTGCCTGACCCACAGGAAGTGATCTGGCATAGCAAGTTTGCCCTATGGAATGTGTAATATAAATGTTAATTCTCAGAACCCATCATGTTATTCTCTTGGAGAGTTTGAATTCAAGGCTTAGAAAACCACTTGGGGTGGGTGAGGTGCTACCAGGTGGCCAGTGCTCTGAGCACTACTTTCTTATACTGAGGAGGCTAAATAATGTGTGGCAGCTTATTGCAGTGGTTAAGATTCTGACCTCTGGAAACAGAATGTATTGATTTGAAAACTGGCTCTGCCACTTACCAACCTGATAACTCTGGGGAAGTTACTTACTTGACTTCTATGTAACTCTGTTTCTCTATCTGTAAAATGGAGAAAATAAAATTTTTGCTTCATAAAGACATTGTTTGAATAAAATGAAAAAAAAAGATGTGAATATTTCACAATTTTAAACATGCTCAAATAATAGCTGAGGCTTTCATTTCTATTATCATTATATTTCATGTAGACTGCTAACACAACCCCAAGAACTGACTTATGCATGCACTGCAATCTGAAGAAAACTAAATTTCACATTACACTGCAAAAAATTCAGGAAGAATAGAGATTACCTATATTCTACATAAACCTTCCCCATATATTATTATCTCATTTCCTCTAGCTAACTCTTCTAATGCATCTCTTCTAACAAATATTCTATGTGCTACAAGGCTGGATAAGAGCTATTTGGTTGCATAATGAGCAACCAAAATGAGAAGCTTGTGATTTCAGTAGCCCAATCCCATGAACCCCTCAATGTCATCCATGAGGGCTGGAATCAACCTCTTCCAAATTCCTGTGAATATTTATATATTAACTTCCTCCCATGAACTAGAATGTTCTTAATGGCATCTAAAATATTGAATCCTTTACACAAGGTTTTCAATTGTTTTTGCCCGGATCTATCAAAGGAATCATTATCTATGGCAGTACATAACCTAACAAAATGTATTTCTTAAATAGTAAGACTTTAAAGTCAAAAGTACTCCATGATTTATGTCCTACAGAATGGATGTTGTGTTAGCAGGCATGAGGACAACATTTATCTCATTGTACATCTCCATCAGAGCTCTTGGGTGACCTGATACATTGACAATGAACACTTATATTTTAAAAAAAAATCTCTTTTTCTGAAAAGTAGCTTTCAATAGTGGGTTTAAAATATTCATTAAAGAACAATGTAAATACATATTTTGTCATCCAGTCTTTGTTTTTCCATTTAGAGAGCACAGGCAGAGTAAGAATAGCATAATTCTTAAGGGCTCTAGGATCTTCAGATTGGCTTCAATTTAAAGTCACCAGCTGCAATAACCCTAAAAAGAAAGTCAACCTGTCCTTTGATGCTTTGAAGCCAGTCATTGGCTTCCCCTCACTAACTATGAAAAAAAAGTCTCTTCATCTACCTTTCAAATCTGTTGTTTAGTGTAGCCACCTTCATTGACAACCTGAACTAGGTCTTCTGGATCACTTGCTGCAGCTTCTACATCAGCACTTGCTACTTCACCTTGCACTTTTATGTTATGCAGCTTGATACTTTAAATCTCATCAACCATTCTCTGCTGGTTTCAAACCTTTCTTCTGCATATTCCTCGCCTCCCTCAGCCTTCATAGAACTGAAGAGAGTTAGTGACTTACTCTTCATTTGGATTTGGCTTAAGGAAATGTGGCTATTCCATTTCTATATTCTATCTAGACAACTGCAACTTTCTCCATATCAACAATAAGGCTGTTTCTCTTCCTTATCATTCAGGTGTTCACTTGAGCAGAACTTATAATTTCCCTTAAAGCCTTTTCTTTTGCATTCATAACTTGCCTGTTTGACACAGGATGTTTAGCTTGTGGCCTATCTTGACTAAGCAATTTATTGTTTAAATTCACCAAACTTACATGGGCATAGTGTTTGATGTCCCAAAGCAATTGCATTAATAACATCAAAGATCATAGTTCACAGATCACCATAACACAGAGAATAAAAGTGAAAAGGCTGAAATATTTCAGAAATACCAAAATGAGATACACAGACACAGTGTAAGCACATTATTAGAAAAGTGGTGCCCATCCACAAGCTCAATGCACATTTGCCACAAACCTTCAATTAAAAAAAAAAATACAATATCTGTGAAGTGCCATAGAATGAAGTGCAGTAAAATGTGGTATTCCTCTATTGGCTTAGAGGTTTTATCTTTTTAGTAATTCTTAATGATATTTTAAAATAAGTTATAGATTTATTGATTTAAATATATAGATTTATTGATGCTCTTGCTTTTCTTTCATAATAGTTACAGCCCATAAAGATAAGCAATGATTACTAACATAAATTTAGTAAACACCTATCATAAGAATTCTACACAATTTTCAGAGTGAAGCAGCCAGGTAAAAGTACAAATACTTTACTAAAAGATCAAATATAATAATACAGTTAAAGGACAATAATAATTAAAAGGTGATAATTATTTTTTCTTCTTTATAGAGAGGACAGATCAATTTTATCTGCCAAAAATCATATCTATAATTTTTTCACTCAAAGTAGAAATTTTTTTGTATTTGCCATGATGTCTAAACTATGGCCACATCCTGGATTCTTAATATAATTGACAGGTAGTCAATAGTAACCATTTATTCATTCAATAGACACTCATTGAACATACTGGGATTTCAGGATTCTATCACCACTCAATATCAAAACACTATATAAATTAGAGAAAATTTTTGATCTATAAAATTGCTTCTAAGTTCCTTCCAAATCTTTTTTATATGTGAATCAGTAGCTACGTGCTGTGATAACTCAATACCAACATTACAACTCACTGCTATGGAAGAATTGAATAGGCAAACTTGCCACATTTGAGTCTAGTATCTAGTTTAACAGGGGACTGTTTAGGAGTTGAGAACAGGGAGTAGAGTCTCAAAATGACCAAGATTCTATTTTGGACAAATGGAAAATTTTGCTAATAAATGGTGGTGATAGGCACACTGTATTGAGAATGTAATTAATGGCATTGATTTTTAAATTTGAATGCTGTTAAAATGGAAATTGTGCATTTTATTTATGGTACTGGAATTAAAAAAATAAAGCAGCCAGAACAGGAGGAGCAGAACAGCAGGAGCAGAAGAACTACCTGGTCCTTGGGTCAATATCCTTGCCCTGGACATCATTAAAAGGGGGTGGCCTTCAGTCTTTCTCCTTTTATCTGTATGTTTGTCAATGATGACATTAATCAGGTTAAGGAAATGTCCTTCTATTTCCTAGTTTTTAAGTGGTTCACCCAGAAATGGTTTTTGTGTTTTGCCCATACCTTTTTTATGCCTTTGGACATGATCATATATTTTCACTTCTGGCTTATTTAGTCTATTAATGTGATTTTTATGTTGATTAATTTTCTTATCTTAAAACAACTATGATTTTGAGGGTTAAATGCCACAGGTTGTGATGTATTATCTGGTAATATATTATAATAAAATTTGATAAAATTATCTTAGGATTTTGCTGCATTATTTCTGCATGGTATTGTCCTGAACAGAAGTGAGGTAGCGCCAGTGCCTGGATCAGGTGCTGGCTACTGAGTAGAAGAAGAGGTGGGGGGAATACCTGACTTCATGTCCAAGGCTAATATTTGTCTTTGGCTGCAGGCCATAAAACACACATAAAAATGCTAAAATGTCTGGAATGGGCCAAAGGGCCACACTATGCAAATCCTGTTGTGTAATAAAAATAAAATAACATTAAAATTGAAGATAAATTACATAGATTTAACAAGACACATAAAGAGATAACCTTCAAATACCCTAGTATTATGAACCATTTTGGAAATCACATATGTAATTTTCTATTATTTGTTTTACTTCATGCATATCATTTCTTGAAAACATTTCCTAAGCACTAGATTAGTTTATATTCCTTTTATTTTTTCACATTTATTTTATATTTGCATCTGCACCTAGCATGCAACACATGAGCAATAAATATTTGTTGTATATTAATGAATGCATTTTAATCGATCTGAAAACATTATGTTAGAACTCTTCAGAAGGCACATATATCACTTACATTTCTTCCTGTATCTTCCATTCTTTTTCTGTTATTCAGATTTTTATTTCATTGAAATGAAAGAATGACAAACATATAAGTATAAATATATAAATCAATACATGAACACAGAGATTACAATAAAGCTCTACAAACAAAAAGTGAATCAACAATGCTATTTTTTATAAAGACTAACAACTTCAAAGCTGAAAAAAATGATTAAGGCAGCCAGTTGATGATAATAAAAAATATATATCATAAATCATTTTAAAGTGTCACATAATTTGTTTTCAAACTACAGGTATATGTCTACTCCACAGAATTACATCAGAAAAATATGAGGAAACTTGGAAGATAACGGTAATATTCCTAACTATTTGAACACTAGGACATGTAGGGAGATCTAATAAATGGTGTTCGGTTTTGTTTCTTTCTTTTAAAAAAATAGGGAGCTTATTTTCTTAACAGAGATATTCTTTACAGTAGCAAAATTGATTCAAACAGAGATAAGAAATATATCACATATATACCTTAATTTATTGTAGGGATAAAATAGCTAATTAACAATTTCCAATGGGGCCCAGCATGTGCAGTTTGAAATTGAATTCCCCTCTAATTACAATCCACTTAGCCATAAGATCCCTGGCAGATCCAACAAAAGTTTCTTGAGGGAAATAAAAGGGTTCATATGGAGAAGGACATCAGCAGACACACATGCACAAACACACAGGAGTCCAAAGATCAGAGCGGGAAAGAAAGAGTCAAAAGCGCTTGCGCCTAAAGTAAAACTCAAGAGAAACTGCTGCAAAGACTGTAACAGGGTAACAGGATAGGGCAGCCATAGATCTGGGAGATAATTTGCGATCAGGCCATGGGATGCACAAGGACACTCCCCACATCAAGTGAGAAGTTAGGCTCTCCCATCTTTGAACAGAAGACACCTCTGCTTCAAGACAGTAGATCATATCTTGCTGACTTTCCTCCAGGGCCAGGAGCATCAGTGTCAGAGCCCAGGATCCACTCACATTGTACCGGCCCAGGGTGAGATCCAGGACATCAAAGAGGCCAGGCTGCTAGTGCAGGGAGGATGTAGGTTTGGCAGCTCCTTCGCCCTCTTCAGATTTTCTTTGTCCATTGCTGTTTGGTCTCCTGTGGCACGAAAAAACCTGGCACCTGTAGCCCAGCCTTCTGGTACTATGGAAAGGACTGTGCCCCTGACTAACCTGCAGACAGATTCTTAACACCCTACTCTCAGGTGCTGGTTTGCCCTCAAAGGAGAACATGCTTC
>JAQZBX010044972.1:0-21204 GCA_029593785.1 Cabassous unicinctus
CTTTTTTGCATTTTAAAGTCTGATTTGTCTGATATTAGTATAGCTACCCCTGCTCTTTTTTGGTTACTGTTTGAATGGAGTATCTTTTCCCAACCTTTCACTTTAGCCGGTTTGTATCCCTGGGTCTAAGGTGAGTCTCTTATAAGAAACATATGGATGGCTCACGTTTTTTTATCATTCTGTCAGCCTATATCTTTTGATTGGGGAGTTTAATGCATTCACATTCAATGATATTACTGTGAATGCATTGTTTATTTCCATCATTTTATTCTTTGGTTTTCATATATCATATCTTATTAAGATATGATGCTATTTTTGCCTTCTTCACTTTCCTCCAAGCCTCTCCTTTCACTTTCGGGCTGTAAGGCTCCCTTTAACACTTCTGCAAAGGCGGATTCTTTTTTACAAACTCCCTTAGCTTCTGTTTGTTTGTGAATATTTTAAATGCACCTCCATATTTGAAGGATAATTTTGCCAGATAAAGAATTCTTGGCTGGCAGTTTTTCTCTTTCAGTATCCTAACTGAATCATACCACTGTCTTCTCGCTTCCATGGTTTCTAATGAGAAAAAAGCACAAGTCTTTCTGGGCATCCCTTGTATGTGATGGTTTGCTTCTCCCTTGCTGCTCTCTTTATCTTTGACGTTTGACATTCTGAGTAGTATGTGTCTTGGAGTAGGTCTATTCAGACTTATTCTGATTGGGGTACACTGTACTTCTTAGACACATAAGTTCATTTCTTTCATGAGGGTTGGGGAATTTTCAGCCATTATTTCATCAAATACTATTTCTGCCCCTTTTCCCTTCTCTTCTCCTTCTGGAACTCCCATGACACGTATGTTGTTGCATTTCATGTTTTCATTCAACTCCCTGAGCCCCTGCTCAATTTTTTCCATTCTTTTTCCTCTCTGTTCTCTCTTCAATTTCAGCTGTTGTACCTTCTATATCACTTATTCTTTCTTCTATCATTTTGAGTCTGCTGTTGTATGCCTCTAATGTGTTTTTTTATCTCGCCTATCATCTTTCATTCCCATGAACTCTGTTAGTTTTCTATTCAGGTTTTCAGATTCTTCTTTGTGCTCGCTCAGTGTCTTCTTGATGTCATTTATCTCTTTAGCCACATTGCCTTTCAACTCATTAATTTGATTTTGGAAATTTGCATGAATTTCGTTGCTTAGTTGTCTCAAATCCTGTGTCTTATCTGTGGCTTTGACAGATTCCTTGGCTTGGGCCATTTCTTCCATTTTCTTAGTACAGCTTGCAATTTTTTGCCCATGGCTAGGCATCTGATTATGATGGTGAGTTTACTCTGATGCTCAACGTCTCTCTCTTTCGTAGGCATTTGGTGGCAGGAGTCTGTGTGTTACTGCCGCTCTTGATTCTTGGTTCAACCTGTTCTAGGTCTTTAGGATTGTCCTGGTTAGGTACTCAAATCTGGGCCATGGATCCAGCAATGGGTTGCAGACCTGCTACCAAGAGCCTTGGGGAGGGAGGCTGTAAAGGCTGGAAAAATCCTTTCTTATGTATTTACTTTTAATTTGCTCACAGTCCCTCCTTGGTCCACCAGCAGATGGTGCTCTCTGGCAGCCCTCTCAGTTGGACGCCTGGTTGGAGTGTTTTCACCGCCACACCTACCGCAACAGCGTGGCAGACGATCTTGCCAGGAGGCTGTTCAGAGCCTGGCAATTCAAACTTCCTCAGAGGCTGTTCTCCAACTTTTGCTGGCAGCCCCCTCCCTTTTCCTGGGTAGGAAATAATTCCACTCCCCTCTGTGTCCGCAACAACGAGTCCTGGTCAGTAGGCAGGGTGATTGAGAGGGTCGGATCTCTTTAGTCCCTTGCAGGCTCCCAAGGCAAAGGATGGCGCGGCCCCACCCAGCCTGGAAGGGCTCTAGGACACAGCCGACCAAATCTGTCGGCCAAAAGCAGAATCAGCTCAGGCTGCGTCCCATGCTATCCCATTTGCTGGGTGTTGGATCCCAGCAGCCCCCTGTCTGTAGTCACTGGCCCAAGGCTGGAGAATTCAAAATTGTCTGCTCGTAGGGTGAGAGAAGGGTGCTGGCAGCTGCAGCTGCAGCTTCTACTCACGGTCTTTCCATCGAGATTTTTTTCCTGTGCCCCTCTCTTCTTGGTGGTGTCCAGCCTTCCCCTGATGTCCTAAACCCTAGAACATTTTTTCCCCCAGGCTGTTTCTGCCTGTCCTCTATTTTTTTTGGAAGAGAAGATAGTCCTGTATCTTTCTAATCCTCCATCTTCCAGGAAGTCTCTCCGTTTGCCCTTAAGAAATCATGAGTGGCGGATGTGGCTCAAATGGTTGGGTGTCCATCTGCCATATGGAGGGACCTGGGTTCGATCCCTGGGACCTCCCGATAAAATTAAAAAAATATATATAAAAGGCATGTGTGCCGCCAGGCCCCGCACGCGGGCATGCTGCCAGGCCCCACCGAGCCACACAACAAGAGATGATGTAACAGGAGAGAGGCACAGGGGAGAGCCAAGACGAGACATGCCTAAAACCAGGAACCAAGGTGGCGCAGGTGGCAGAACACCTCTTTCCCACATCGGAGGTCCCCAGGATCGAATCCCGGTGAAGACAGGAGAAGGATGAGAAGAGAGGGCAGGAAACAGACACAGAGAATTGCCCAGCGAATGGACACAAACAGCAAACGGGGTGGGGTAGGTGTTGAATGGATAAAGTAAGTAAATAAATCAATAAAGAGATCATGAGTGGGGGAGGGGGTTTCCTCTGCCTGCAGCAGTCACCCCCTTGAGTCAGAACCCCAAGGGCTGCTCAGGGGCACGGCAGGCGTCAGTCCTTCCTGGTGCAAGCCTGGCTTGGGCCTTCCCTGTGTAAGCCCCCTGGGTCCTCCACACACCCTCCCAGGCACCCTCCCAGGCAGACGTACCCATCTTTCCATTCTGTAGGAGGTTGACTAGAGGCTCAGAGAAGTTAAGTAATTTGCCGAAGCTCACCCAACAGGAAGGGGTGCGGCAGAGACTCAAACCCACGTCTGTCTGGCTCCAGAGCCTGAGGGAAACTGACACCTTCCTCCCAAAAGTGGAGAGTCCAGCCAGGAGGGGGACTTGGTCTAGAATCCCAGTGCTTTTCGAACGGTGTTCCTCACGGCCCGGAGTTACCCAGTGGTGCCCCAGGGGCTGCCGTTGGGGAAACAGGAGGCTGGGGGGCAGGCCTGGGCCCCCTTCCGATCTCATTGGGCAGCACCCCGTTATGCTTCACAGGCTGGCTCAGGGCCTTCCACTGCCGAAACCCTAGCTGAGAGGAGCGGCAGACGCAGGGGGCACTGACGAGCACTCGTGGGGCAGAGCCGTGGCCCCGGGACGCTTCCGGTTTCTTTAAGGCTAGACCAACAGGCGTGGGCATTGCTTCCTTGATTCTCACAGTGCTGGGGGATCCTGACCCGACTCACAGAGACAACTCGCCATGGACGAGACCATGGCCGTCAGGCTGGGCTGGCCCCTCCCCGCCCCGGAAGCCCTTCGAGGATGCCACTCTGCATCTGCTTTGGGGACAGAGCCAAGACAACAGCCTCACCTGGGGCTTTGGTACGGAAAGTTCTCCAGCTTGGCCTCCCTTTGGAGCAAGGCACAGTGAGAGGGCACCCGGCGGGCACTGCCTGGGAAACTGGCACCAATGGGGGAGGTAGGATCCTTCTGGAACTCAGAGTTGATTGCCCTCCCCCAGTCAACATTCGGTGCCCCCATCTGCCTCCTCCCCCAGGCAAACTCCATCCCCCTGAAGCTCCTCCAGCTCCCACCCTCCTCTCATCTGAGGCCCCTGCACCTGGCATGCCCGTCACCACCTCATCTACCTTGCCAACACTTACTCGTCCTTCAAGGAATGTAACACGCCACCTCCTCCAGGAAGCCTGCCCTGCCATCACCCGACAGAATCTTTCTCACCTGCCCTTACACAGTGTCCTGCCTACATGAACCTGTCCCCTGTCCAGCCCAGGCGGCATAGGGTCTCACATGCACAGCAGACCCACTAATGACACCGCTGGGTGCCAGAGGGCAGGGGTGCATGGCTGAGGATGGGATGGAAGGTCAGGCTGCGCTGCCTGGACAGGAGCCGTCGCTCCCAGTCGCACAGAAAGCAGCTTCCCTAGAGGTTCCATGCCAATGCTGCCTGCCCCACCAGCCCTGGTTCTGCACCCTCTGCAGAGCCGAACACAGAGGGCACCGTCCCAGGAGGGGTCGCCAGTGGGCCTCTCAACCCCCAGGTCAGCCCAGACCCCTCACCTGGCTCCCTGGCCCACCGCAGGCACTGCTTTCAGTTCTGGGGAGCCTCCCAGCCAGAGCCCCCAGCACAGAGGCCTTGCTACCCCCTGGCTGCAGCTCCCCACCCAGTGTCCGCTTGCTGCTGGCATGTGTGCCAATTTCCCAAGGGAAAGAAGGGCAGACACAACCCAAGGTCGGAGGGCTGGGGAGACCCTACCAGCCCCAGAGCAATACTGGGAGTCCCAAAGAGAGCGGGCCCGGCCGGAGCATGGCATCCAGGAGAACATCTTAACCACCTCAGTCGGGTGGCAGCAAGCCCCCTGGGTGACAGCCACAAGCCTGTAGGCAGCTTCACTATCTGCCCCTCTGGGCCTGTTTCCATCTCTGTTGAATGAGGAATTTGGACATGGTGATGGTCCAGCTTTAATATCCATGAAGAATATCAATTTCCCTGGACCCCTCTCTTCCAAAGGGGGGAGGCCCTGCTCTCAAGTCTACACACCTGCTCACTTTTCCAGAAATGGGTGAGCAGGGGAGAACAGGTGCCAGAAACCCAGCCCTTTCCTGGAACAGGGACAGGGGCTGAGGACCCCTCAGGGCTTCCCCCAGCCCAACTCCAGGGTGTGGAGGAGCCCAGATGGCAGAGACCAGGCAGAGAAAGTTCCACAGTGTTGGGAGCGCCAGCCCACACTTATCTCCCACACCCAGAAGTGCTTGCTCACTGCAGAGGAAATTGTGACATCCTGGGACCAGGCTTTCTGGCCCACAAACTCACATCCGTTCTGAGACCCCCAGGCTGGCCTCAGCACCCCACGTGGGGTGGGGGTGGGGAGGGTGACAGCCTGCCTTACACCAGCCAGGTCCCTACAGCTGGCTGCCACTTGCCCCAGCCGGATCCTGGCCTCAGTGGGATCTCCCCAGAAAAGGGCCTTCAGCCCCAGCTCTGGGGTGGCTAGGAGACCCCCAAAGGGGTCTGGGGATAAGGGCTGGGGGTTAGGGTGGAACAGATTCTCTTTCCTCCACCTTCAGTGTGGGGTCCAGCGTGGGGTGGAAGTGGGACAGAGCCAGAGAAAAAGTGAAGTGGGGACGGAGACAAGCCTGCTGCCATGGATGGGGGGCTCTGCACCCCACCCCCCAGCTCCGCAGAGAGTGTAAGAGGCTCTGACCCAGCCGGCAGCACCCATGGATGGGGACACCCTACAGACCTGCAGACACAGATACTACTCCCCCACCGGAGAATCCGGTTTTCCCACCAAGGGTGGGGCCGGGTGCTCCCAACCAAGCCCGGTCCCCGCACTGCCAGGGAAAGGCCGGGGCCCAGCAGCAGGAGGCTGCTCAAGGTCCCCCACCCTGCCGACCACCAACGCCCGGCCCCGCGGGGGACCCATGGAGCCCCCACAGCCCCCGTCCGCCGCAGACAGCTGAGCTAGGGCAGAGTGTGGGCGGCCCCAGGTGCAGGCAGGTGGGAGCTTGACGCAAGGGCCGAGCCTGCCTGAGGACAGAAATGGGGACAGAGGGGAGGGCACAAGCAGTAAGAGTTAGCCCAGGAAGAGTTAGCTAGGACTAGGAAGTTAAGGGGACCTGAGGGGAGGGGTCAAATCACCCGAGGAAGTGAACGACCAGAAATTACCTCCAGCCTGGGCTCCGGGGGCGGGTCTGCTGCTTCCCAGGAGAGCAGGCAGTCAGGAGGGGAGGGGGGCGGGCAGCCCAGGGCTCCTGGGGACCCGTGCCAGCTGAGTCACAGGGTGACAGGATGGAGGCCGGGGGCGAGGGGGCGGCTTCTCGCCCCTGCTTCCCTGCCCCTGAAACCGAAACCCGATTCTCCCTCTCGGTGCCCCTTCTGGGAACCACATCATCTTCGAAGGCTGCAAAGAGGAAGCTGCCCTCACCCACTGCAGTGCTGGGCCAAAGCCCTGGTTCTGCTGACCTCAGGGAGTTGCCCCGGCCCCGACCGACTGGCAGAGGGGGGCGGAAGGCGCTGCTTAGGTAACAGCTGTCGTCTAACCCAAGCCAGGGACTCACCCCCGCACAAGGGGCAGCAGGGAGAGGGCGGGCCCGGGGTCTGGGGGCAGGGGGTGGGGAGAGAAAAGGGGAAGGAAGGGGAGAGCGGCCCTACAATGCCCTAGTTGGAGCCCCGGGAAACAGGGACTCCCACAGCGGGAAAAGCAGCTCCGCCTGTCCCCAGAAGCCAGGCAGACGCTCCCTCCCTCCCTCCTGGCAGAAGCCCGCCGCCCCAGAGAGGCCGAGGCGCGTCAGCCAGACTCAGGAGGGAAAGCGAAACTGCCCGAGGGCTGGCTCCCCGCCCCGGCCGTGCCAGCGCCCCGCTCGGCCCCGAGCGCCCCCTCCTCCTGCCCCCAAAGCCAGAAGATAAAGGGCTGCAGGAGCAGGCTCGGAAAGCCGCGACTCTCAGACCCTGGGCCCCGGGCTCCCCTGAACCCGGTTAGGGCGCCGTGGGCCACCCACAGACACGGAAGCGGGCGCTGGCTCCCAAGGGGCAGGGTGTGATTGGGGTGTGGGGGCGGAGCGCCGCGTTCCTAGAATGTCTCAGAATCCCGACCCCTCTCCTGAGCCGTCCACAGGCCGGCAGTGGATCCTGAGGGCTCCATCCTCTCGGGGCCCTGGGTCCAGGACGCCGGCTAAGCTGGGAGTGCCTGAGCACTGGGTCCCACAGCCCAAGCGGCCGGGGCGGCAGCTGCCGGCGACAGACACACAGGGCGGGCCCCTGGCCGTCCCGGGCCCCTCTGGGAGGCTGGACAACAGAGATAGTGGTGAGGCAGGCAAGGACAGTGGCTGAGCAGATAGAAGGCCCGGGACTGCACCCCCTCTCCCCAGGGGAGAGGCTCCAGCAGCCCGCACCGGGGTCGGCGGCAGGTTTTTAGGGCGACGGAGGCAGGGAGAGGCAGTGGCCCTGTCGTGGGATGCTCTGCCAGCAGCCAGGCCTCCTCTGGGAAGGCTGCATGTTCTGCCCAGTTCTGCCGCCCCGTTGGCATCCTCCTGGAGGGGGAGAAGCCAGACGTAGCCGCTGGGGACACCTGGACACAGGATTCGGGGAGGGCCGGGCCCTGCTCCACTCACAGGAATTTCCTTTCTCAGGACTTTGGAAGTTGGGTGTTTGCTGGTCCCTGAAACCAGCAGCTGCCCCGTGGTCACGGGCAAGATGGGTGCAGCATGGGGGGAGGGGGGCCAGTTTCACACACAAGGAGACGGGTTTTGTCTGGTGCTCTCAAGGGTAAGAGGCCACCCATGTCCCACCCGTGCTCGTGGTCTGGCTGCAGAGAGTGAAAACACAGCTGGACTCGGGGAGACAAGAAGAAAGCCTGGTCCTAACTGCTGTGTGACCCTGGGCCAGCCACTTGCAGTCTCTGAGTCTCAGTCTGCTTACGTACAAGATGCGAGGTAACCTCCCAGGGGTCTCGAGATGATCCTATCATGCAGGGTCCCTGAAATCAAGGTGGCTTTGCCACTGTTAAATAGGACTCACCCTGGAAGCACGCTGAGCCAAGGGACAGAGCCTCGTCCCACTCCACAGAGAGGTAAGCGTCTTGCCTCCGGGGACCTGGCAGCTGTCCTGGGTCCCTCACCTCGACCCACCCAAGATGGGGCGCTGGGTGCCCCTCACTTCTGGAGGCCCAGTCTGCTCCTCTCCACAGTGAGCCACTCGGCAGGGAGGGGAGATACCAGGCAAACAGCTTTCAGCTTGTAAACAATCATTACGGAGCTAGTAAACCTGATTTCCCAGAACCCTGCCCTGGGGCTCGCTGCTTCCTGGGAAGAGGCTGGTTCCCCCGAATGGCTGCTGGGGCACCTGGAAGTCGGCCCCGGACTGCCTGTCCAGGCTGCTCCTGCCAGGCTGGGCCCTCTCACACCTGGGCTTGGGAAGCACCCACCCACCTGCCATCTGACGCTTTGGGGGGTTCTATTACAGAAGAATGAACGAGGCTGGGGAGCCAGAGACCAGGCCTCAAAGGCTGGCTTGGCCACCTGCCTGTCGGGAGACCTTGAGCGAATCACCACTTCCGAGCCTCAGTTTGCTCTGCTGTGAAATGGGGCACTGCCCCCACCACGCAGGGATCCTGTGATGACAAGGTGGTCAGGAACGTACACTATCTGGTAGCAGCTTCCAGTCCTGGCTGACCTCTGCTGCCGAGCTCACTTGGTCTCCGTAGCTGAGCCAAGAGCTCCAGAGGTGACGGGTCCCTGTTGACAGATGGGGAAGCTGAGGCCCAGAGCAGTTAAGTCACCTGCCCAAGGTCCCAGGGTTGGGAAGCGGTGGGGCTGAGAGCTCAGCCAGGGCCCTGCACTCACGCCCCATTCTGCAGCCTCCTGCCCCCCTGAACCTGGTGAGGGAAGTGGTACAAGGACAGGCCGGGGACAGCAACTCGGAGGAGCTCGGGTGCTCGCGGTGGGTTGGGGGGCAAAGGACTTTGACTCGTAAGCTCCTCCCACTCACACTAGCAGGAAGGTCACCACCTAAGCTTGGGCAGAAGACCTCAGGTCACCAAAGGCTTTCACAAACATTATCTCATCTGACGGAGGTGGCCGGAAAGAGGCAGGGCAGCGGCCTTATCCTCACTGACAGCTACGGAGGACAGTGTTCTCCCTCCGTCTTCAGTTCCAAGTCCTGTTTCTCCCCGACCCCACAGTGTTTCTCCCATCCCTCTCTTCCAGGCCTTTGGGGGGTTATGCTGGAGGCAACAACCCGGAGAGCCACTGAGAAGGAAAAGGTGTTTCCTGCCAGGGTCTACAGGGGAGAAACCACCTGAGCAGCACCCAAGGAGCCCTGGCACAGGCCCCGGGGCCGCTGGGGGAGGCAGAGGGCGAAACCCAAGGCCTCAACAGCCCCAGCCAGGCTGAGGGCCACAGCCTCACGGCAGACCACATCGCCACCGGGGACAGCCATGCTGCAGGAGTGGCTCGGCAGTCCACGCCCTGCTCCCCCACTCCAGAATGGTCCCACAGACACGGCCACCTCTAGAGCGTAACAACCACAGTGCATGTGTGCTCATCCAGCGCCCCCCAGTCCGTGAGATAGGGCTCTGTCCTGAGTCTGCGCCCACGGCTCACGGCCACACGCCTCATGGAAGCCACTGCAATTCCACTGTCATGATGGCTTTCAACCCCCTGCCCCAACCACAGCCGGGGCCCAGGATACAGGCTTTACACCAATCACGCCGGGGTCCTCACGAGCCTCCGAGGTAGACTATTGTTACCCCCATTGTACAGCTAGGGAAACTGAGGCACTCACCACACTCTCGTAGACCACCATGCCTGCCAGCCTCTGGGCCTTGCTTTCTTGGCTCCCCAAGTTTGGAATTCACTCCCACCCCCCACCCTGTCTCTGCCAACACCATGCTCCCAGCACCCTCTGGGCCAGTGCCCCAATCAGCCCACCTGGTCTGCACTGTCCACTTAGCTCAAGCCACGTTCCTAAAGGGGCCCAGAACATGTCTTCCGGCAGCTTCTCAGCTGTCAACAATTTGTGTCAGGGTCTCTGGGTAAATTTACTGAATGCGAAAATGTGGACACTGTGGCTCTCTGTACTTTCCTAAAGATGAGAAGAAAAGATGAGCTTTGCTCGATGCCTGACTAATTCTCACAAGGACTCAGGGAGGCAATAGTAACCTTCTGGGCAGTCTGAGGAAAGCCCTCATTTTCTCGCTGCCGGGGGCGGCCGGCGGCTCCTCCTGGCCTGTGTCCTGAGAGCTGCCAGGCCTGGCGGCCTCCCCTGCCACCACGAGTGAGGTCAGCCTGCACTCCACCCTGCTGATGCGCAGCTCCGCCCCCAGCCCGGCTCAGCTGGATAGGAAACCGGGAGCCACTTCCGACAGAGCAGACAGAGCAGACGGGTGAGCTCACCCTGGAAATCCCCGCGGTGACCAGGGCAACGCTGAGGCCTGCTCAAAGCTTGCGGGTGCTGAGACCCAAGGGGAGGCGGCAGATGCGGGGTGGGGGCAGGCGCAGCCCGGAGTCTGCGTCTCACCTGCCGCTGTGCCCTGGCGAGGGCAGGAGGCTGGTGCCAACCCAAAGGGAACAGCTACGGGTCCACCCGAGTGACTCGGACACGCGCGTATGTGCACACGCCCTCGACTTCTTGCTCTCATCAACGTCTCATCTGGGGTAGAGCTTATCCAGCAAGTGAGATGGGAACCCGGGAGAGGCCTCGGCTGTGTCCAGAGCTCAAGTGGCCTCATGGCAGCCCCTGGGCCCAGCACCCCTGCACCGCCTTTGGGGTGTGATCTAGGATTTAGTCCTCCTCTCGTAGGAACCCTAGTCCCTCTCCTTGGCAGGACTGCGGGAAGCGGTTAGGAGGCATCTGGAGGTTCCTTCCTGAAGAATGTGGGGTCTGGGCGCTCAGCCTTGGGCCTCAGAGGCCCAGAAGTGGGAGTCAGCGTTTCTGCTTTCTGTTCAACTGGAAAGGTGGGAGTCTCGCACCAGCCTTTGATACTTAAAAGACCCCTCCCTGCCATCTCGTCCCTCCAGGGCCGGACACCTCAGAGGGCAAGTGGGGGACACCTCAGAGGGCAAGCGGGGGAGGTCTGGGCCCAGAAGTGAACAGGACACAGGACGGGGCAACAGACGCAGCGTGGTATAAGGAAGTGAGAGGGTAGGGTGGCAGGGTGGCCATGCCAGCGGACCCTGCCCCTCCATGACGGCCACTCCACCCTCCCCTGCCAGCAAGCTGGGAGTGTGTTCCTTGAGCCCAGCTCAAACCATTCTAAGTCATCACTAATGGGGTCCCTCTGGCCTATGGCTTTGAGGTCCCCCATCTCTCATCTCTCATGTAGCTCTACCAGACACCACGGGCAGGGGGTGCCTCGTTCGGCCAGGAGCTGGGCCCACCCTGGGTCCCCTGTTTAACCCAGTGGAAGTTTTTACTGCAGGAAGGAAGAAGTGTGGGGCGCTACGAGGAAAGAGAGCCCTGTTATTTTTTGTTGTTTTCCTGGTATAAATAAGTGGAAGGGTTAGGTAAGGGTTCAGAAGGGAAAATTCCAGCAAGTCACATGGCAGCAGGCATCCATGCTGGCCTCTGCCATGCAGCTTTGGGAAAGTCTTTGGTCCCAACCCACCTGAGGACAGCTGAGCTCAAGGGCTGCCACGCGGGAAGCTGACCTAGGGCTAAAGTCCTCCAGGTCTGAGCTCTGAAAGGACCCCGATTCCCCTCCACTTAAGCTTCTCCCCCACAGCACCCAGACCTGCTTCCTGCAGGGTCCAAGGGGAACAGGGAATAGGCAGGCTTGTGGACCAAAGCACAACTCCTGCTGGGGTAATAACTGCCCTCACACCTCATCTCCTGTAGGTTTATTCCAAGTTCCTGCCCCTAACCTCTGGAGAAACTAAGGCAGGGAGAAGCGAGTGCTGGTTTCTCAGCCCTGGCAGGGCACTATGGATATTTTGGGCCAGATCATTCTCTGTTGTGGGGACTCTCCTGTACATAGCACGGTGCTTAGCAGCATCGCTGGCCTGTACGTACTAGATGACAGCAGCAGCCCTCCCAAGCTGTGACAACCACAAATGTCTCCAAACACTGCCAAATGTCCCCTGGGAAGCAAAATCGTCCCCCCTGGTTGAGAAGCACTGCTCTAAAACAAGCTGCCCTTTCCACTGCTCCCTCTGCCCTACTGAGTGACAGTAACATAACACAGATGCTGAGCTTGTTATTTTTCCAGCAAATGTCACACACACTGGGGTCCTAGGTCCAGCCATTTGGGAAACAGCAGATGGCCCACATGTGGGGTCAATCCCTCCAGCCTTCCCTCCTGTCACACACCCTGCCCCCACCACCCCAACTTTTTAGCTCTTAGCTTTTCCCTGAGTTAGGGGCTGAGACATGGGGTCCATCTCTGCCCTGGGGAGGGGGTGAGGTGTCTGTGTCCTAGGGGACATATCCTCTCCAACCTCTAACCCAATGCCTGAAGGAAATTTGAGGGGGCCAAATAGGTAGAGGGCAAGCCAGAGATCAACTTTCCCAAGCCCCTCAGTCCAGGAAGCAGGGGCTCCTGGGTCCAAGTTCTGAGCTCCAGTCCTAGTCTTGCTGCGTGACCCCTCTGCACCTCTATTTCTACCTCGGCGAGGATGAACCCACAAACTTCAGCCCCGGCCCCCCAAGGCGCACTCGGAGAAAGGGGAGGGAAGAGGAGAGTTTCAATTCCAGGCGCTTCTGGGAGCAGGGCGAGACTGCGCGGTCCTTCCCTGGGGCAGTCCCCGCTCTTCCTCCCGGGTTTCACACTTCTGCCCAGCGTCGTGCCCCCACATCTGGTGACCCCGCGACCCAGGGACCCTGAGGCGCCTCGCCCGCGCCCACGTGGGGCCCCAGCGCGCCGCAGAGCGGACACCCTCGCCGGACCGCGGCCCCGGGGCTGGCTCGGGCCCGACCCCGCGGACCCCTCGGCGCCTGCGGCCCGGCCGCCGCGATCCCCACGCGTCGCCCCGCGCTCACCTCCCAGCGGCCCCACGTCCCCGGGACGCAGCTCCGAGAGACGCCGGCGAGCGCCCGGCAGGCGGCAACCAGGGGCGCGCCGCGGCGCTCCGCCTCTTCCCTACCTGCGCGCAGGCGGCCCGGGGCGGGGCGGGGCGGGGCCTGGGGGCGGGGCGGGGCCGGGAGGCCTTCGGGGCGGAGCTTAGAGGCCTGGAGGCCCAGGAGCCGAAGCGAGACCCGGGGTCCACCCAGGACGCAGCGTCCGCTGCTGCCCACCCTCCCGAGGATTCACAGGACCCTCCGCGCCGTGAGGTCCCCGCCTGGACAGAACGCTGTTTTGCGCCCCGGCTGGTCTCTTCCGGGCGCTGTCCCCTCCCCTCCCCAGACGAAACGCATAATCTAGGTGATTTGCCATCATCACTTTCATCCCCAAGAATCCTAATTTCCCAATAACAGTCTCCCCTTCCCCCTCCAGCGCCCTCACTTTCGGGCCAGGGCGGCCAGTTCCCTGCCCCTTTTAGTCCCAGAGACCTTGTCCTCACCCTTTCGTTGAAACATTTCTCCGCATCGCGGTTCTTCCAAATCCTCCTACAGTTCCGCCTCCAGGAAGCCCCCTCTGATCCCTCCTCGACATCCCCCTCAGGACTGAGGATCCTTCCTGGCTGAGAACGGTGTCTGGCTCATCCTCTCCCCCTGACCCCCCAGGCCCAGTGCCGGCACGGACGACAAACGCGTGCAGAAGGTAACTCTGATGAAAGTGAGAGCCACTGGGTGTACGCCTTGGGTAGGATGTGAACCGTGTGGTGGAAGATGGACTGTGGTTGGCAGTACACATATGAGCGTGTTCTCTCGTGAACTATAACAAATGTACGGTACTAATACTGTTAATAATAGGGGGTGTATGGAAAAATATACCAGGTGGGCGCCATGGACCGTAGTTAGTGGTGATAGTCTGGTCAGGTTCTTTCAGAATCTGTAACAAATGTTCCAGAACAGTGTAGGGTGTTGGTGGAGGGGTGATGTGTGGGAGTTCGGCAGGTTGTGCATGATTGTTTTGTGGGCTCACACCTTGTCTAATAAAAAATTTAAAAATAAATAGAGTGTGCAGAAGGTTTGCAACTGGGAAAGTCCGTGCTGGGTGCCTGTGTGGGCCGCGTGGGGACAGTGGTGAGGGGAGGTCTCTGGAGGACTCATAGGACGCTCCTTTGGGGCAGATGTAAAAACCCACGTGCCCAAAGACCCGACGATGCAGAACCTTCTGGATGGGGCAGGAACCTTTGCTCACCCAGGAGCTTGTGCCAACTCAGAGGAAAGCAGGAGGACCTGGAGGCAGAACAGCGGGTGGCCTCGGCCCCGCCCGGCTCTCTCTGGGCCTCTGCTCTTAACCTACAAAGTGGAGAGGCCTTCCGGGCTTCTCACGTGATTGGAGGCGATAGAAAGCACCTGGGAAGTGCTGGTGGCGTGCCCTCCGGAGCTGGACTACCTGAGTTCAGATCCTGGCCCTGCCACTTATTACCTGTGTAGTCCCTCAAGCCCCCTGAGCCCCAGCTTCTTCCTTCTTTGTAAACTGGGGGTAATAATGGGAGCGACTTCCCCAGTTATTGAAGGGGCCGCTGCTTTCCGTTACTATTATCATACTATTATCACCACGACCCCAGAGTCCCCTCAACTCTGAGCTTTTGCCCCATATCTCTAGTTGTGATTCATGATCTCTCTCCTCCCCTAGGCCCTTCCCTAGCCCCACCGCCACCCCTGTGCCGGCCGGGTTCCCAGGCAGCATCTGCCCCAGGGGCCCTGCCCGGCAGAGGAGCCCTGTAGACAGAACCCGCCTGACCCGCATCACTGGGTGGGGGAGGGGCGCTCCCGGAGGAGCTGCAGGCCGCGGCGGGGCTGGGGGTGCCGGCTGACCCTTGCTGAGTCTGTGTGCCCCAGTGGAACCTCCTCCCTTGGATTGGACGCACAAAATCGTGGCCAGGGAGCTGGGACTGACACCCTATTCTCAGCCTCCGTGGGACTGTCATCCTCCTGGGCCTGGCCCGTCCTTGCAGGGGGCCAGGGAGAGGGGGCCTGTGGGAGGAAGACTCAGCAGTGGTGCTGGTTTCAGGGGCAGGCCAAGGCCCCAAGCCCCTTGGAGAGCTCCAGAGGCACCCTCCTCCCCAGGGCAAGTTCCCCCCATACACACACCCCCTCGGTGTTTATCAATGCCTGGAGGGTAGGGGGTGGCTAAGAAATGGAACAAAGACGGGGAGAGGCTCCTGGCTGGCAGGGGCTATCCAGAGAAACACATCTCTCCTCCTCCTCACCCCCCAGGTCACCCACCCACCCATGGGGAGGGCACGTGCTGGGGGAAGGAAGCTGGGGGTGCTCCTCAGTAGCAAATGCAGGAGCCTGTTCTTGTGCACTCACCATATGCAGGGTGCTGGGCCCAGGAGCCGTGGGGCACAGAACTGAGCAAGTCCAGGGCCTGCCCGCAAAGTCCTGGCATCTAGGGGCCCCGGAAGAGCACAAGGCCCTGTAACAGGGAGGATATGGGCAGCTAGGGTCTCCAGGGTCCCTCCTTGTTAAGTGCTTTAATGTGTATCTTGTTTACTCCTCGGGACAACCCCATAAAGTAGGTACCATCAGTGTCATCTCTGTTTTAGGGATGAGGAAACTGAGGCAGAGGGAGATACCAGTGAAGAACTAGGGTTTGAACGCAGTCATGATCTGCCTTGATACTCTAGCAAAACTTCCAGACACCTGGAGCTCCAAGGAAAGCTCTGTGGGTCCCGAGGAGGGGAGAAACAGGATTTAAACCCCAGGGCAGTGATTTGCCCCGTAGAAACACTGGCACAAGTACCCCACGGTGCGTGTCCAGGGATGCTTGTCACAGCCTTGCGGCAACAGCAAGCCGCTGTCCAGGGGGTGAGGGAGGCTGTTGAAGAGAAGGTGGTTACAAGCTGTGGATAGTGCTGTGATAGCACCACACAGCTGTTAGAAGCAACAAGGCAGCCTATTTTCAAGATATATTAAGTGAAAGTGAGCAAGGAGCATGTTTAGTATAATCCTACTTACTTACATTTTAAAAGAACATATATATATAAGTGTGCGTGTATATGTATGCTGGGAGACCCACAAAAACTTCCTGGAAGGATGTTTATAGAGTATCCCTGAATGTATGTGTGTGTGTGGGGGGTGATAGGGGAAGACAGAGACTTGCTTTTCATTTCATACCATATGCATGAATTACTTTTATAACTTAAAGAAAAACTCAACCTAAACTTTTCCTTTTAAGTGAACCCAGGGTGTAGGGAGGATTGTGGCAAGTAGGAATGAGGACAGGGGTTTCCAGGTGGAAAGAGCTGTAAGAACAGACCCAGGAGCAGGGACCCATGGTTGTGGAGGGGAAACTGCTGGTCCCCTGGTGTGGCTGCATGCCGGGAGGTTAGGGGAGCGGTGGGAGCCAGGCCTGGGGCAGGTGCTTGTGTATCAGGGTAGTGGTGTGTGCTTTATTCTGCAAGCAGTGGGGAACCATGGATAGTTTTTAAACAGGAATACGACGCCCTCTTTAAGACGTGTATCCACAAACACTATTTCATTGTTTAATCTTCACCCCAGTCCCACAAAGTAGCCAGGGCAGGCTTTGCAGATAAGGAAATTAGGGCTGTTGTGGACCGCAGACCACAGACCCCGAGGTTTCAAACAAGAAGTCATTGCCCTTTGTAAGCACTGCCTTGCAGGAAGGGAGGCGAGTGCTCACCAGCTGGGGACAACTGCACCCCACTTCC
This sequence comes from Cabassous unicinctus, assembly GCA_029593785.1. Lineage (NCBI taxonomy): Eukaryota > Metazoa > Chordata > Mammalia > Cingulata > Chlamyphoridae > Cabassous > Cabassous unicinctus. Next base: position 16,421 of record JAQZBX010044972.1, read on the forward strand.
CACACACATCAGAATGACAGGCTGTCTTTCATATCTGAGCAATCCCGAGACACGTCCCCCACTCCCTCCCAAGACTCACTTTGTGGTCAGAGGGATGAAAGGCCGCTTGACATTCAGATCACGAAGATGAGACAGTGTGACTTTTGGAAGAAAAGGGCAGAGGGACCTTGAAGTCATAAGTTAAACTCAATAAGCCTCTGATGACATACCTTTGAAGGGTGTCCCAGTATTTGTAGGGGAGTAAAATATATTTTTAAAATCAACTTTACAGAAATGTATTCACAAACCATCCAGTCCGTTCAAAGTGTACAATCAATGACTTTTGGTACAATCACAGAGTTGTGCATCCATCTTTGCAATCAACAACAGAGCAATCAACAACAGAGTAATGAATTACTTACTCCAAAAAGAAAAACCCGTGAAGTTGTTGCAATCAACAACAGAGTAATGAATTACTTACTCCAAAAAGAAAAACCCGTGAAGTAAAATATTAAGAGTCTCTTTGTTAGCTGAGATCTTTTAATTTTTAGAACATGTGAATGAATTTCTATTGAATAAGGGGGTGCTGGTTTCCCCGAGAAGGTTCAGAGAGGTTGAGGGCTGTGTCCAAGGCTGCACAGTTGGTGGACAGCAGAGATGGAAACCAGACCCAAGGCCCATGCCCTTTCCAGCCATCATGGTGACCATACCAATATTTCAGAAGGATTATCCAGCTGTGCTTAGAATGGGCTGTTTTGGGTGGAGGTGGGGTGGCCAGTGAGGAGGCCACTGTAAGAGTCCCGGTGAGAGGGACCCGGGAGGAGGCGAGGGGGCAGAGTGGAAAGGAAGGATGCAAACGGCCTCCCCTGTCTCCAGAATTTTACCAACATGGACCCCCAGTTTTCCTCTCCATCTATGTTCTGGATTTACCTCCTCTCACCCTGGGCCTCCAGGGGGCAAAGTCAGTCCAGGTGGAGTGACGTTGAGGGGTTTTCCAGAGACGGGAACTGAGAGGTGGGTGGGCAGGTGCCTCTGGTATTGATGATACAGCGTCGTCACCTAGTGGTGGCAAACGGAACTGAGCAGAGGCAGCCCACCCGGTCAGGGAAACCCGAGGAGGCCGCAATTCCTCCAGCAAAGGGTAGCGCCTAAGGGCAATGGTTCTAACTCACCCTAAGACATTGTTTTACAGGACACATATTATGTCGTCGCATGGGCTCGCTCTTAAGCGGCTGGTCAGTGGATAGTAAGATGCCAACGCCCATGCAGCCCTTCTCTCAGCAATCCCGCTGGCCTTTCAGGACATTGTGCCCGAGAAGGTGCACCAGTGACCGTCCATCTGGAGACTCATGTGCTGCAAGACCCACACATCCTGGAAGCTGCCTCCACCCAGGGGAGCAGCTGGTGTGTCCAGTGTGCCGGGGACGGGGAGCAACTGATGGATCAGACTCCGATGCCTGGAAGGCTTCTCAGTTCTGTCTCCCTCTGGGTCAGTCCCCTCCTCCGTGGCAGCCTTGAAATCCCCCGCCTCCCTCCCAGCAGCCAACCCTCCCACGTGCTTTCACCCCTTATCAGCCCTGGGTCAGCCTAGTCTCACCCAAGGCTCAGGGCTTCTGCCTGGCCTTCGGGAATGAGCTTTAATGTGATTCCAGAGTCCACATCACCTCCCACATTCTAGATTCTGAGCGGTTTCCTGCGACTCAGACACACTGCGTCTTCCCTCCCCCACCTTGGAGACACTCTCGCCCTGCGAGGTCTTTGCAGTGAGGGGGAAGGGCACTGGCTTTGGGGGTACCTAAATGTACCGGCACACCCAGCTTGCCTCTAAATAGCTGTGTGACTTCAGGCAAGCTCCTAACCTTGGGGTGCAGAGGCCTCCCTAAGAAGACATGCCACCCAGAAGCCATAAATAAAAAGAGAGGTAGGTGTGGTGATATAAACACTGCAAGCTTCTGGGCCACAAAAGGCACCACAAAGGTAGAAGCCAAAGTAAATAGGAGGACGATCTTGCAATGTAAGTAACTGATAATGGATCAATATCTAGAAACTGAAACAGAGGTCCTACAAATCAGTTTCTAAAAGTTATACAAATTAATCCAATAGGAAATTGGACAAAGGATAAGAACAGATAGTCCACAGGAGAATAAGTGAAAATGGCCAGCGAAATTATGAGACGAGGCCCAGCCTTGCTAGTAATTAGGGCAATGCAAATGCAAACTATGACGAGCCAGAGCACCCAGACCTCAGGTTCTCACCAGCAGGCGCTGCTCCAGGAACTCGGGCTTCCTAGGGAAATGGCTAGCTACAGGCCTGAGGCAGGGAAAGCAGCGCCTGGGACATCTAGTTGGTGGCAGAAAGCAAAGAAGCTTTCAAAGATTAGTGGGGTCATGTGAAAAAAAACACAGGAACTAACTGGAAGGCACTCCCACTAGGCAAACTGCAAGAAACTGAGCATCAAAAAGAAAAACGATGGTAGTTGGCTGAAATACTTTGGATGTATGAAAATCCACGTTGTTCCTAAGAAACTCAAAAAAGAGAAATCTCAAGAAACTCGAGACCCCACTGAAGCATTTTTTACCCAACACCTTACTTTGCAAAATGATAAAGGGAAAGGATCATGCCTTTGTCTTGCCTTTCCAGTAGGAAGTGTGTCTCAAGGTACCATACGCATGAAAGGAAAGCTCTGCTTTACAGAAAAATGCCAACAATGTTAGTTATTTATGGCGGCAGAACAAATTACCCCCAAACTTAGCTGCTTAAAAACCACAACCATTTACTTAGTATCCAGGTCCTCAGGCTCAGGGTCACTCACAAGGTTAAAGTCAAGGTGCTGGCCGAGGCTGCGGACATCCCCAAGGCTCAAGCCGAGGAGGCTGACTTCCAAGCTCACGCACGTGGCTGGTGGCAGGATTCACTTCCCCGTTGGCCAGACGCAGGGCTGGCTTCAGGGGCAGGCGACCCAGGCTTGGTTTACTGCTCTCCTGTCGCTGTCTTGAAATTCTTCATAATACTACCTTGAACTTACGTTTTGTAAGTGAAGGCCAATGGGACAAGGGAGCCTGCACCTGAGCAGAGGAGGAGCTGTGTGTCATAGGCGTGTCAGCCGTCGTTCCTTGCCAGGCTATTCCCATAAAGCTTCCAAGGTGCCCCCTAAGCCCAGAATTCTGGGGGCCCACATTGCATGGGAGTTTGGCAAGATTCAAGTGCAAGGTAAGAGTACAAGGTGAGTGTGCTAGGAAGCTGCCAACCTCCATAGAGTGTTGGTAGAATGTTTGTGTACCAAGAAGTGAAATAAAAACAGCTGAACTAGTTTGTGCAGACGCTGACCCGGAAAGCACCTATGCGTGTAGATCTATGACAAGCAAGTTGTGTAATTTTGGGTGGTTCTGCGTGTGAGTTCAATGCTTTTATGTTTGCATTTAAAAACTGGCATTGCATAATATAAAGGTGGACAGTAATATTCTCAGTTTCCATAGGAAAGCTCACATGGCAGCTGGCTTCCGTCATAGGAGCAAGTGACAGTGCCAGAGAGGACTTAATCTCAGACATTTCATCATTTTGCTCTATTGTCTTTGTTAGAAGCAAATTACTAGATCCATATGCTAAGCGAAAGAAGCCAGATCCAAAGAGCCATGTATCGTGCAATCCTATTCATATGAAATATCCACGATAGGTAAATCCATAAAGACAGGAAGCCCTTTAGTGCTTGCCTGGGGTTGGGGGGAAAGACTCTTAGACGGATACAGCGTTTTGTTTTGGGGTCATGAAGGTGTTTTGTAACTATACAGAGGGCATGGCTGCACAACGTTGTGACTGTACTCAATACCGCTGAATTGTTCGCTTTAAAATGGTGAATTGTATGTTACGTGAATTTTATCTCAATTAAAAAAATAATCGCCAGGACCAGCCCACACTCACGGGAAAGGGAGTCCGCGGGGGTGGGGGTTTCACAGCAGGATGTGGGGACCAGTGGGGCTCACCTCAGAAGCTGCCACTAGCTGCGGCAGGAACATTAAACTCAGGAAGCCGTCCTCTTGCATCACTAAGTCAAGCAAAGATTAGCGTGTGTCAGAGTCATCAGGTGAATGGCGGATGGGGACACGGACTCACATTTGGTGTCGACGCGACACCACGCGGATTCCTTTCTGGTTGCAAGCAGAAGAGCCAGGCTGCCGCGCCCTGGTCCTGCCCAGTCTTCACCAATGCAGCGCTTGAGGTGACGGCACACAACGTAGCCACCGCAAACGACGAGACTCGCCGTGCGTGCACACACAGTTGTGTGGGAAAAGGATGGGAAAGACACGCATGGATTTGCGGGGCTGCCTCTGGGGAAGGGAGGGAGGCGGGGCGCTGGTGACCACCACCACCAGCTAACACCGTGAGAGCCGCCCCCGCCAGGCCCTCCCTGGCGCCTTCATGGGGGGTACTAGTCCCGCACCTGCTCCAGGCCTCGCCGCTGCTAAGTGGGGGGCTGGTCACGGGGCCTGTGCTCCCAGGAACTGGCCTGGGCAGCTCCTAGAGAGGGACCTTCACGTTTCACTTTATGTTCGTAGGTGTTTCTGCAATCTTTACAAGAACATGCAAATGGGGAAGCGGGTGTGGCTCAGTGGACAGAGCCCCCGTTTACCATATGGGAGGCCCGGGTTCGCGTCCCGTCCCGAGGCCTCCTTGTGAGGGCACGCCTGATGCAACAACCTCACGGCAGGAAGCGGGTGTGGCGCAATGGATAGAGCACCCGTTTACCATATGAGAGGCCCTGGGTTCGCTTCCCGGTGCCTCCTTGTGAGGGCAGGCCGGCTCGCGCG
>JAQZBX010044973.1:8763-21285 GCA_029593785.1 Cabassous unicinctus
AATACTCTTGTAAAATGATTCTGAAATACACATTAAAATACTGATGACAGGGGGGCGGATGTGGCTCAAATGGTTGGGGATCCGTCTGCCATATGGAGGGACCTGGGTTCGATCCCCGGGACCTCCCGGTAAAAAAAAAAAAAAATATATATATAGAAGGCGCATGGGCTGCCAGGCTGTGTGTGCCGGTGAGCCGCCAGGCCCCGGAAACCATGTAGCAAGATGATGACGTAAAAGGAGAGAGACAAGACAACATGCTCCGAAAGCTCTGAAAACCAGGAGCCGAGGTGGCGCAGATGGCTAGAACACCTCTCTCCTACATCGGAGGTCTCCAGGATCGAATCCTGGTGAAGACTGGAGGAGGAGGAGGAAGATGAGAAGAGATGGCAGGACAGACACAGAGAATTACCCAGCGAATGGACACAAAAAACAGCAAATGGGGAAGGGGGGGTTTAAAATGGATAAAGTAATAAATAAATCTTTAAAAAAAAGAAAAAAAAATACTGATGACATACAATATTGTCATGTCAGTCTTTCTTCTTAGTGATAATCACTACATGTCCCATTACCTAAATCTTTTAATGAAAATGTTATGAATGAATGGTAAATTTTCAACTGTCCAAAAAGCAAAACAAAAAAAGGAATTTAAATTTATTTTTATAAAAAACAAGCAAACCTATTATTCTACATGTATTCCTGCCTAAAAGCCTTCTTTGACTCCCCACTCCCTAGAACAAACTCCCTAGCACAGCATACAAGGTCATTCATAAATTGGCCCCAATCTACCTCTCCTATATTATTCCTACCATTCTCTACCCACCCACTCTCTAAGAGTAAAAACTGGAAAAACAATGCTATATGTTACATATGAATACAGACATATGTAGTAAAGGTATAAAAACTTGCTGGTGGAGAAAAATTCCGATTTCAGGATAGTGGTTACCTCTGAAAAGGGGAGAGGCTATTGGGGAGAGGTGACCTAGGGATTTCAGCTATATCAGAGATGATTTTTAAATGATGATGATGATGATGAAGAAAATATTAAATACAGCAAAGATGTAAAGCAAATATAGCAAAATGTTAAGATTTGACAAAGCTAAGTGGTATATAAATATGCTTTTTATGTCAACCACCATACTTTTCTACTTGGTTAAAAAAGGAGTGGACAAACTACAGCCTATGGCCAAATCTGGCCTGCTGTCAGTTTTTGTAAGGCCCAGAGCTGAGAATGGTTTTACATTTTTAAAGGGTTGTAAAACAAAAACAAAAACAAAGAAGACTATGTAAGAGAGCTCTTGTGTGGCTGAAAAAGCCTAAAATGTTTACTAACTGGGTCTTTACAGAAAATTTGCTGACTGCTAGCTTAAAATATTTTATAAGAAAAAAAGAAAGATTAAAAAAGAGACAACTGAGTACAAAAAAAAAAGAATGATTTTGTCCATAGGAACCTCTCTTTCCTAGATCAAATTCTTAATTCTTCCTCATAAAACTTCTTAAGGAGATGCTTCTTTTCATATTTCAAAGCATTCTCTGGTAAATTCAGTAAGGTTGTGAGTGTTTTGAAAAAGTCTGTCCTAAACACTTATAAAAATGCAACCAATGTTGACTCAACTTCTACTTAAAATTAATTGCCCTGTTCCTACTCTAGTTGAAAAATACAGGTTTTGGAGTCAGATAGGTCCAGGTTCAATGTGCCTCTACCACATGCTTTTTTGAGAGATTCCCTAATGTCCATGAACTTTAGTTTGCTCATCTGTAAAAAGGGAATACTAATGCCTACCTTGATTATTGTAAAGCTAACATGAAATCATATGGACAAAACAACTGCTATGTTTGTACTACTACATATTAAGTTCTCAATAAATGTTAACTTTATTAAAAAAATGATTTTGCCTTCTTGTATTAAGTATCTTCCTGAATTAAGCAATTTTTATTACCTGTCTCTTTAAATTAGCTTTTCATTAATTACCTTTTTCAACTTTTATCAATAAGAAATCCATCAAATTTTATTTTGTTCTATGATACGGACCTTGTTTAAAAGACTGATGGGATGAGATTGGGAGTGTTCAGGGTGGTATGGCTTGTATTTTATGCATGATTGTTCTATAAACCCACAACTTCCCTAGTAAAGAAAAAAAAAAGCTTAAAAAAAAAAAAAGACTGATGTGAGACAGTCTTTTAATAAGATTTTGCTTTTAATCTATACTTCTAAAAAAACAACTGGGAAACTCAGTGTGATATTTTTTTGGTAGCTATACTTAGACTGAGGGTGTCCCAGAGGCCCTAGTCACAAGGTGCCAGCAGAGACACAGGAGAAACTGTACGGCACTTGCTCTTGGCCACAGATTCACATTTTCTGCTTACTATGGTCTATATCTCTTTTTGAAGATTTTTGTCCCCTTTTTCATAGACGATAATGGAGGAAGGGGTCAAATAAAATTTAAAACAGTGTGTTACCATGAGAGTTCCTGGTTATGATGGTCATGAAACATTGGAATAGGTCATCCAGAGAGGGTGGGCATGTTTTTTAAAACTGGGCAGACAGGTAATTGTGGGGAAAACAGTGAGATAATACATCTAAACGATTCTGCATGTCTTAGTGCACAATAACTGGTAGCTCTCATTATGTCATTATTTTGAAGTTGCTAAATAATTATTTTCTTTATAAAATATTAAGCACGTCAGTATTGCCTGTGTACATGAAAGGATTTTTTTCTTCTTTTTGTAGTTCTCTTCTAGCACGGCAAATGAATTTTTAAATTAATTCCCAGTTTCTCCCATCAGCATTGACCCAAGTTAGCTAAAAATATTACTATTTGTAAATCAACAAGTGAGGAGAGGACTCAAAGAGAATTCACAGAAAAGCCCAGTGAATGTTTGAGAATATTTAGTCCCAAATAATCATTTAATAACCTTAAGTATGTATTGTTTTAAACTTTAGTGTCATTAGTAACTAAAAACTGTACACAGAACACAGCCACAAAACAAATACCAGGTAAAAATTATTCATCTGATCACATTATACATTTTTTTCCTGCTTAAGTGAAAAAAATTTTTAATTTTTAATTTTTTTATCTTAAGTGAAAATTTTAATGAGAAATGTTAATGAGAAGGCTATAGCATATAACATGTTTTTTTAAATTGGCCACATACATGTCATCTCTAATAACCAACTGGGTTTTAAAAATTGGCTTGTCAGTAAAAATTTACCATGCAATACTTAAGATATATAAAAATGCATAGAGAATACCATGACAAATACTGATGGATCCACCATACAAATTATGAAATAAAACAAGGCCCCTTGAGCACCTTTCTTCAGTTGTATCTCTCTTCCTTCTCCCAGGGGTTCACCATTGTTCTGAACATGGTACTTGGTATATCTATGTATTGTTTTATACTTTTGGTATAAATATTGTGGCAGTTTGAGATTATTTTATGAATCCCAAAAAGAGAACATTATGTGTGTAAACTAATCTATTCCTCTGGGTGTGATACCCTTTGACTGCATTAAATTCAGCTGAGTTGTCTCTGATTAGATTACCTGTTAAGATTAGGGCTTTTGATTTGACTTAGTGGGTGTGACTCAGGTTGAGTCTCCACCCCTTGCTGGGTCTGATTAAATTGATACACAGACAGACACACAGGAAGAGAGAGCTCTGTCATATCTGATCTGCCAAGTAACAGAAAGGAGAAGGTTTGAGTGGAGAGCACAGAACAGCTGAGACTGATACCCGAGACTCAGAAAGAAATGAGCCCTATGCCAGGGGAGTGAGGACTGCAGGATCACTTGAGTACAAAGCCTCAAGAGGGTGGGCCCATGGAGCTTAGAAGGAAGAGGAAGCCCAGAGGGGAAGGAGAGACCAGGCAGAGATCGCCCACCATCTTGCTTCAATACGTGACAGCCGACTTTAGTGAGAGGACACCTCTTATGGTGCCTTGAATCGGACTTTTTAAGGCTGTGAAACTGTAAGCTTTTACCCCAAATAAATTCACTTTATAAAAGCCAATAGATTTCTGTTACTTTGCATTGGCACCCCTTTAGCTAACTAATACAAATGTACATAGTATTGTTCTACAACTTGCTTTTTAAAATTTGGCTTTATGGGTTCATTTATGTGGTAAAAATAGTGATCACCAAATATTCCATGTTCTTGCCCATGTTTCTCAGCCTTTAGTTTGGGATCACTTGACTGTGAGTAGAAGTATGTCATGTCTGGTGGGAGGCAGATAAATGTATCATCCCTGTCTCCGTCCTTCCTCAGTGAACTCATAAACCACATATTCCAGATGGGGCACTGTAAGCACATGGAGCCTCCACTAGTCTGGGTCCCTGAGTAACGGAAATGGATGGAGCAGAGCCCCTGCCAACCCATGTTAGACTTTTAACCTCAACAAGAAATAACCCTGTTGTGCTAAGACACAGATATATACACAAATGGGCAGATCATTGCCTTCCTGGGATTATTCATAAGAAATGTCAATAATGGGATAGATTCAAAGACTTTTGAAAACACTTCTATACCATGACTCTAGATTGATTTTTTTTCTTTTTTTACTTTATTTTTTACATTGATATTTATTCTCACTTGCACAGAGAAGCAAGTCTCACATATTCTAGTTTTTACTTCTTTAAAGGCCTTTTGTACTAAAAGTACTTTCAAAGTAATGCTTACATGCTTACCCCACAGTGTACCTTACACAGGTTTACACAGACATGTACTCATGACTGATCTATTGATTGAATAGGAGGATAATGATTAACCTTAAATGCCTCCTTGGTGTAAGGCACCTTGCTTGTGCTTCACCTAAGTTATCTTGATCCTTATTATTTCCACTATATAGATGAAGAAATTGAGACTAAGTAACATTCCTTTGGTTACAGAGTTGGGGGGATGAAGGGTAGTTGAAAGCAGTGTGCTTGACTCTAAAGCCTTTGATCTTTACTGACTCAACTGTGAGCCTATTTCTAGTGTACAGCAGGAACTTTAGTAGAACATAACATGGCTAACAAAAGTAGCTTTTGTTTATACATTTTGCAAACAATTCCTGTGAGATTTCTCAAAACTGTTGGGTCTTACCTTGATCACCTCTGGGGTCTGCTGAATCAAAACCACTGAAGTAGTATCTTTGGCTTTATCATCAACAGGACTTCTACAGACTGATAAATTGGCTTGGGAGGAGGTTGTCAAGGTTTCCTGTAGAATTTGCATCATTTCCTTTTCTTGTGATAGGCTCCCTCTGCCTGATTTGCATTCAACTAGTTCTTGAGCAAAGTCTTCAATGCTTTCTAGAATTCGCAATAAGAGGGCTCGATCTTCTTCCTCTATTTTGTGTCCATTGGTTTCAATGATCTTTGTTAGACAGGAAGGTGAAACTTTTTCTGAAGGTGAAGAGACTTTAGATTTAGACCCAAGATCTACAGGGTTCTGACCAGACAATTGGCTATGACTATTTAGAGAGTTAGAGTTTTTACCCTTGGCAAGTGGCTCCCTTAGAGAGCTCTCCATTTTTTGTGAAAAAGACTCCAAATCCATTAACAATTTATCTATCTCATCTTGACTATTAGGATTCATAAAATCTCTGTGGTCTTCCTCTTCAAGAATTTTTGATTTTGGGTCTTCCTGAGGAAGATTAACATGTGGTTTTTCAAATATTTTACCAATTTCATTTTGCTTTGAGGCAGGACATTTTTTAACATGAGTTCCATAGTCTGAAAATTCCATTCTAACTTGATTGGCCTTTAACTCCTGACTGAGTCCATTCTCTGTCTTCTGTCCTTTATCTAATGCTTTCTTTGCATCTGACTCTTCTTCAATATAAAGAGAGTCCATTAAGTCACCTGAAGAAACATTTTCTAATGGGTTCATCATTAATGGCTGTGACTGAAGCTGGACAGCTTTTAGAGTTCTGGGATCATTTACCTCTAAGTTAAATAAGGAATCTGTAGAGTTGTTTGGAATCGATTTTACAGTGTCTGTTTTCCTAGAATTGTGTTTGTCATCTTGCAATTCAATAGCATGAAACTGTCCAGAGTCAGGGGCTGAAAGCTGGATAACATCTTCATATTTAGGGGGCTGTTCAGTGCCAAATATTGGGGAGAAGGGAGTCAGTTGTAAACTAGGCATATTACCAATCAGTTCCGTTAAATCTATAGTCTCATTATGCCCAGACTGCATAAATTCAAATGGTAACTTTTTCAGATAGGATGCTAACCTGGACATTACATTCATATAGACAGTTTCTGAGCTAGAAATTGCATCGTGACCACTCCCTTCATTGATGTTACTCCCTGACTTTTTCTTAATGCATTGTTTTATAATGTCTGTGCATTTTTTCAAATCCTCAGAGCATTTCAGCAAGATATCTAAGCACATCTTTATGTCTGTTCCAGAAGAAAAGTTATCAATTTTATGTTTTTCCAAAATCTGAGTAACCAAGTTTTCTTCAGAGAAGTTTTGAAGAAGCATGGAAGTCAGGTTCATATCAAGTGAGTTTCTATTAGACAAAGATTTTTCCTCCACTGAGGAACTCCGGAGTAAACCAAGCGATGGGGAGTTTCCATCATTATTATAATGGCCACAGAGCAAGTCAAAATCAAATGACCTCCTATTAAATGAGTCAGACTTAACTTTCCTTCCCTTTTTATAAGCTGAATGGTTAGAGTTTTTAAGTTTTTCAAGGGAAAATTCCTTTATTTTTCCACTGGCAAAACTGATCGCTTCTCCTGCAATGTCCTTAAAGTTACAAGTGTTCTGAATTGTAGAGCCTTTCTTGACTCTGGGTACACTTGTGAGGGCCGTATGGGAATAGTCACCTTCAGCTGTGGAAAGCGCATTTTCATGGGGTAGAAACATAGAGTCCAAATCTGCACCTTTGAACTGAGATACAGGGATGTGCAAGAGGTCTGCACAAACACTATGATGCACCACAATGCAGTCAACTCCATGTGTGAAGGTGTGGCAGGTTCCAGTGCAATAATGTATAGCTTGCTCAAAACGCCGGTCTATCACCACACTGCTGTAGTGGTTCACAGTACTAACCACAAGTCTGTAAGTTGCTGCCATAATATCAAATCCACTTAGTGGTAGAACTTGGAAGTTTCTATAATTTCAGTTTCAAGTAAATATTCCTGATAGACACTCAGTTAAAAATATATTTGATGACAATGTTCAGTGGTTTTTTGCAAATATAATCACTTTTCCCATAAATGGGAACCGTATAAATTTGAGGTTGGACAACTGTCAGGATACAGTAGCTGGTGCACATGTGTATTTGTATTAGCAAGTCTAATAATTTAAGGTATAATATCAATTGTGCTTTAAAGTTTTATTTACTAACATCATATTTTTATGGAAGAATATCCTCTTTTAGTTACTCAGCAGTTCTATAATGCAGAAATTTATTGTAGTAAATCTTAGTTGGTAGAGTAGAAGTATTGTGATAACCGAGTCCTCCAAAAGTTTAAACGATCCATTTTTCTGTGAGTGAAAAGAAACCTATAATAAAAAAAAGGAAATAATTAAAAGGAAATATTTAATACTGAGGGAAACTTTTATTTTCTCTTTGCATCCCATGTACAGTTAATCACCAAGCCTTGTTCTTTGCCATGTCACCAATTTGATACTCAATTTATTGCCTTTGTTTTCACCATACACTACAGTCCTTACTACCTAAGAGTATTACCTCAACTCTGCCTTGTTACACCTGTCTTCCACTTGATATTGCTGATCCCACCTTCCCTGCCACTTTACATGACACTAACAGATTCAGACAGCTTCCATATCCCTCAGCTCAAGGATCATCATTACTGAGCTCCATCATGCATCACTGCATGTTGACCACCTCTGACTCACTTCCAAGTGCTTTAACATCTATTCCCATCCAACCATAACCTTATTTTCTGCTACTCCCCTGCACCAACTGTTTGCTTCCATCAACCCAGTTTTCTTAAAGACTGCCAACACATAGGGCTTGCTCTTGATTCTATAACTTTCTCTACACTTGGAAATCATACCACTGTCTTCTCTCTTCTAGCCTCCATGGTTTCTGATGAGAAATCCATACTAAGTATTACTTGGCTACTGTGTTCAGAGGAAACTGTAGAGGAGCAAGAAAAACAGTTAAGAGAATATTGCAATAAGTCAGGCAAGAAGGCTAGATAGTCGCAATGGAGATGGTAGATGCTGGATATATTCTGAAGGCAGAGCCAACATGATTTATTGAAGAATAGAATGTGGGATATTACTGAGCTAGAAGAGTAAAGGATGATGCAGTAAGGAATGATAGGAAGGGGATAATGACAGCAATAAAGGAGAGTATCAGTTTCACTACACCATCACTAGCACTGATATTTTAACAATAAAAAACTTTACCCATTTAATAGATAAGAAATAGTATTTCATTTGTACTTCTTTCCTAGAAAAATGTTTTATTTTGCTTATATATTAGCTATTTTTCTTCTTGGTGAATTGTCTATTCATATCCTTTGCCCATTTAATTATTAGGGACTTAGTGAATCCAGGTATGGATTAATTCATGAAGAAGCCTTTCTTAAGTTGAATTCTTAAACAGATTAGAGTATATATTAGTTTCCTAGCTGCTAAAACAAATACCATACAATGGGTTGGCTTAACAGGAGAGAGAGAAGTATCTGGATGGGACAGGGTCTGGGAAGACGAGATCAAGAGCAGCAATGCAGTTATTCTTTTTCTCGGAGAGTAAGATGATTATGGGAGAATGTACTGCTCACGGCTTCAGAAGCTAGAAGGCTTGCTTCCTCCTGGGGTTGGTATCTTCTGGCTGGCCAATAATCTTTGGGGTTCCTGGCTTTTCTGTCACATGGTAATGCATATGGTGGTGTCTTCTCCTTTCTCCGAGTTGACTTGGCTTCTGGCTGCTCCCCATGGCTTCCTGTGTCTAATTTTCTTTGCTTGCAAGGACTTCAACCTTACTGGATCAGGGCCCACCCTTATTGAGTTTGGGCACACCTTAAACAAATAACATCTTCAAAGGTCCTATTTACAAAAAGGACAGAACCAGGGGTTGGAATCTGAACATGCCTTTTGTGGGGGACATTATTCAATTCTCAAAAGAGTAAAATTCCTAGCTGTTTGGATTCAAGGATTACTCTGTTTTTGTGCCAGTGCTACACTGTTATAAATACTATTGTTTTAACTTTTACTATCTGGTCTGCCCACATCTCTAATTATGGTGTAGGGGAGTTGTTTTTTACCCTCAAAGTATTCTTCGGTGGTCTTCCAGATGAATTTTTTTTTTTTAGGATGTACTGGGGATTGAACCCAGGACCTCATACATGGGAAGCAGGCACTCAATCACTTGAGCTACATCCGCATCCTTCAGATGAATTCTTTTACTTGTCAAGTTTCAAGGAAAATCCTATTGGAATTTTTATTATAATCACAACAAATTTATGAAGTATTTTGAAGGAACACTGATATCCTTTTACTAGTCAGACTTTCCACCCGGGAAGGTGTAATTTTTTTAATTAGAGGAGTTGTGGGTTTGCAGAGAAGTCATACATAAAATATAGGTTTCCTGCTCACGACCCCTCACCGCAAAGTGGCTGGGCCAGGGGTCTATGCGTGTGGGCCTTCCAAGAAGATGGTGGACTATAAAGACATGGGGCTCTCTCAGCTCCCAGAAAAATTTCTGGAGGACAGCCAGAAACAGCCAGGAAAAAATTGTTCTAGGGTTTAGGACCCCAAGGGAAGGCTAGACACCACCCAGAAGAGAGAGGGGCACAGGAAAAGAATCTCAATGGCAAATCTATGAGATAAAGCTGCAGTTGCAGTGGCCAGCACCCTCCGCCACCCTAAAGACAATTTTGAATTCTCCAGCCTTAGGTCAGCGGCAACAGAGGGGGCCCCAGAGATCCACCTCATCAGGAAACATGAGAGGAACGCAGCCTAAGGTTGACTCAGCTTTTGACCCACAAACTTGGTCTGCTGTGTCCCATGAGCCCTTCCAAGCCGGGAGGGGCTGCACCATTATTTGCCATGGGAGCCGGCACAGGACTAAAGAGATATGACCCTCTCAATCACCCTCCCTACTGACTGGGACTGGTTGTTGAGGACACAGAGGGGAGTGGAATTATTTCCTCCCTGGGAAAAGAGAAAGGGTTGCCAGCCAGGGTTGGAGACAACCTTTGAGAAAGTTTAAATTACGAGGCTCTTAGCCTCCAGGCAGGATCTTCTATCACATTGATCTGGTCCCTGTTGCCAATGAGCACACTCTGACCAGGCTTTGAACTGAGAGAGCTGCCTAAGAGTGCCATCTGCTAGCTGACCAAGGGAGCGCATGTGAGGAAATTACAAGTAAATACATTTTCCGGCCTTTACAGTATCCTTACTCAAGGTCCTTGGAAGTAGGTCTACAACCCATTACTGGGCCTGGAGCCCAGCTTTGAGCAACTGACAGAGACAATCCTAAAGACCTAGAAAACAGTGAAACAAAAGTCAAAGAACAGCAGTAACACATAGCCTTCCGCCACAAAATCCCTACAAAAGAGAGAGAAATTGAGCATCCAAGTAAATTCACCATCATAATCAGATGTCTATATGTCAGCAAAAAAATTATAAGCCATACTAAGAAAACGGAAGAAATGGCCCAAGCAAAGGAATATATCAAAGCCCCAG
The DNA here is from genome assembly GCA_029593785.1 of Cabassous unicinctus. Lineage (NCBI taxonomy): Eukaryota > Metazoa > Chordata > Mammalia > Cingulata > Chlamyphoridae > Cabassous > Cabassous unicinctus. Next base: position 19,422 of record JAQZBX010044973.1, read on the forward strand.
ATGAGATACAGGACTTGAGACAACCAATTAATGAAATTCATACAAATTTCCAAAATCAAATTATTGATGAGTTGAAAGACAATATGGCTAAAGAGATAAAGGACATCAAGAAGACACTGAGCAAGCACAAAGAAGAATTTGAAAACCTGAATAGAAAAATAACAGCGCTCATGGGAATGAAACATGATAGGTGAGATCAAAAATACATTAGAGGCATACATCTGCAGACTTGAAATGATAGAAGTATAAATGATGCAGAAAACTGAACAGCTGAAATTGAACAGAAGAACAGAGAGAGAAAAGAATGGAAAAAATTAACCAGAGTCTCGGAGCTGAATGATAACACCAAGTGAAACAACATACATGTCATGGAAGTTCCAGAAGGAGAAGAGAAGGGAAAAGGGACAGAAAGAGTATTTGAGGAAATAATGGCTGAACATTTCCCAACTCTCATGAAAGAAATGGACTTACATATCCAAGAAGTGCAGTGTATCCCAATCAGAATAAATCTGAATAGACCTAGTCCAAGACACATACTACTCAGAATGTCAAACATCCAAAATAGAGAGAAAATACTGAGAGCAGCAAGGGAGAAGCAAACCATCACATACAAGGGACGCCCAGTAAGACTTAGTGTGGATTTCTCATCAGAAACCATGGAGGAAAAAACAAAACAAAACAAAACAAAACAAAACAGAAACCATGGAGGCAAGAAGAGGGAAGACAATGGTATGATATAATTAGGATACTGAAAGAAAAAAATTGCCAGCCAAGAATTCTTTACCCAGCAAAATTATCCTTCAAATATGAAGGTGAGTATAAAATATTCACAAACAAAAAGAAACTAAGAGAGTTTGTAAAAAAAGAATCCACCTTTGCAGGAAATATTAAAGGAAGCCTTAGAGTATGAAAGAAAAAGGAGGGAGAGGCTTGGAGGAGTGTATAGAAGAAAGAATAGCGGAAAGGGTAACCAAAAGAGTAAAAGGACGGAAATATGATATGACATATGAAAACCAAAGAATAAAATGGTGGAAGTAAATAAGGCATTACAGTAATATCATTGAATATGAATGGATTAAACACCCCAATCAAAAGATACAGGCTGGGGAGCGAATGTGGCTTAAGCAGTTGAGAGCCCGCCTACCACATGGGAAGTACCGGGATCAGTTCCCGGTGCCTCCCAAAGAAGACAAACAATGAGCAGACATCGAGCAAAACAAAACAAAACAAAACAAAACAAAAAAATAAATGAGCAGGGAGCAGGGAGCAGATGTGGCCCAAGCAGCTGAGTGCCCACCTCCCACATGGGAGGTTTGGTCCCAGTGCCTCCTAAAAACAAAAACAAACAAGCAAACAAACGAAAAAACCAACTCAGGGGAGCCGATGTGGCTCAGTGACCGAGCGCCGGCTTCTCACATGAGGTCCTGGCTTCAATCCCCCTCCCCCAAAAAAAGGAAAAAAGAAAAAAAAGACCTTCTGAAAAAAAAGATATAGGTTGACAGAATGGATGAAAAAAACCCTGAACCATCCATATGCTGCCTACATAAACTCACCTCAGACCCAGGGATACAAACCAGCTGAAAGTAAAAGGTTGGAAAAAGATACTCCATTCAAACAGTAACTAAAAAAGAGCAGGGGTAGCTACACTAACATCGGATAAGACAGACTTTGAATGTAAAAAAGTTATAAGAGATATAGAAGGCCATTATATATTAATACAAGGGACAATCCACCAGGAAGAATTAACAGTCATAAATATCTACGCACCTAACGAGGGTGACACAAAATATATGAGGCAAACTCTGGCAAAACTGAAAGGAGAAATAGACATCTCTACAATAATAGCTGGAGACTTCAACACACC
>JAQZBX010044974.1:0-21186 GCA_029593785.1 Cabassous unicinctus
GAAAGAAGAGGAGGACCAACGCTAGAAGTCTAGTAAGAGAGTCTCTTGGCTTATGCATGAAAAAATAAGATGGGACATTTATTTGTCAGCCAAAGGGATGCTGATGCAAAATACCAGAAATCTGTTAGCTTTTATAAAGGATATTTATTTGGGGTTGAAGCTTACAGTTACCAGGCCATAAAGCATAAGTTACTTCCCTCACCAAAGCCTGTTGCCATGTGTTGGGGCAAGATGGCTGCCAATGTCTGCCAAGAGTTCAGGCTTCCTGGGTTCTTCTATTCCTGGGGCTCATTATTCTCTGGGCTCAGCTGCCCTGCTGTCTCCACAAGGCCACCTGTAGACTATCAGGTGACCGGCTCTGTCTCTGTCTCCGGGCCTCGATTCTCTCTGGGCTCAGCTGCTCTGCTCCTCTGTGTGCTTACTTCCCAGAGCTCCAGTGTTAAAATTCCAATTCTCTGCTATGTAGTTTTCTCTGTGAGTTCCTGCCCACCAAGGGGGAAGGGACTCAACGTCCTACTGACGTGGCCCAGTCAAAACCCTAATCATAATTTAATCACACCCAGGTACGGACCAGTTTACAAACATAATTCAATATCTATTTTTGGAATTCATAAACAATGCCCAACTGCTACAGGACAGAAGGGAAAACGTCAGTAGGTTAGGCTGAATAAATAGTCCGCTGAGGATGTCCATGTCCTCATCCCTAGAACCTGTGAATAAGTTATATTCTGTGGCAAAAAGGACTTTGCAAATGTGTTTAAGTTAAGGATCTTGCGATGGGGAGATTATCCTAAATTATCTGAGTGGGCCCTAAATGTCATCATAGCACCATATTAAAAAAGTAACTCAAAATGGATCAAAAACCTAAATATAAAAAAACAAAACTATAAAATTCCTACAAGAAAACATAGGGAAGCATTTTCAAAACCTTATGTTAGGCAATGGTTTCTTAGACTTTACTCCAAAACCATGAAAAACAAAAGAAAAAATAGATAACTGGAACCTCATCAAAATTTAAAACTTTTGTCTAACAAAGGACTTTATCATGAAAGTAACATGACAACCTACACAATGGGAGAAAATATTTCAAAACCATATATCCAATAAGGGTTTAATATACAGACTATATAAAGAAATCCTACAACTCAAGAACAAAAAGACAAACGAATTAAAAATGGGCAAAATGCTTGAATAGACATTTCTCCAAAGACAATAGACAAATGGCCAAAAGGCACGTGAAAAGATGCTCAAGATCATTAGCCACTAGGAAAATGCAAATCAAAACCACAAGATACCATTTCACACCCATTAGAATGGCTCTTTATTTTATTTTTTTTAAAGGAGAATAACAAGTGTTGGAGAGGATGTGGAGAAATAGGAACATAAGTTTATTGTTGGTGGAAATGTAAAATGGTGCAGCTGCTATGGAAAACAATTTGGCAGTTTCTCAGAACATTAATTATAGAATTACCGTATGACTTGGCAATCCCACTTATAGGTATATATCCCAAAGAATTGAAAGCAGGGATTCAAACAGATATTTGCGCACCAATTTTCATGGTAGCATTATTCATAATTGTCTAAAGATGGAAACAACCCAAGTGTCCATTAACAGAAGAATGGATAAACAAGATGTGGTATATACATACAATGGAATAGTGTTCATCCATTAAAAGGAATGAAATCCAGGTACATGCGACAACATAGACGAGTCTTGAAGACTTTATGTTGAGTAAAATAAGCCAGACACAAAAGGGCAAATATTGTATGATCTCACTTTTATGAAATAATTAGAAGGTGCAAGTTCATAGAGTCAGAAATTAGAATACAGGTTGCCAAGGGCCAGGGTGGGGTTAAAAATGGGGAGTTAATGCTTAATTGGTGCAGAGTTTCTATTTGAGGTGATGGGAAAGTTTTGTTAATGGATGGTAGTGATGGTAACGTAACACTGTGAATGTAACTACCACCAAATTGTATATTTAAAAGGGAAAATTTTAGTTTGTATGTATAGTTCTCAGAATAAAAATATTTAAAAACCACAGAATTGTACAACAGAATCAGTGAACCTTAGTGTAAATTATGAACTATATATATATCATAGTATACTTAATTATTATATTGTAGTATAATTATAATATTGTTTCATCAGTTGTAACAAAGGTACCACACTAATGTAAAAGGTGAATAATAGGGCACATTGTGTATGTGAGGGTGTATAGGGGACTCTGTACCTTCTGCATTTTTTTTTTGTAAACCTACAACTTCTCTAATAATAATAATAAAAGAAGGAAACAAGAGGGTCAGTGAGGGAGAAAGCAGCCATGGGATGACAGAGAAGGAATGATGTGGTCAGGAGCCTAGGGATGCCAGCAGCCTATAGTTGCTGGAAGAGGCAAGGAATACATTTTACACTGTAAACCCCAGAGGGAAGCAGCTCTGCTTACAACTCAATTTTAGCCCCTTAGGACTCATTCTGGACTTCTGAATTCCAGACCTATTAGAGACTAAAGTGTCATTGTTTTAAGTCACAAAGTTTATGGTAATTTGTTACAGCAGCAATAGGAAACTAATACAGAATGAAATGAATATTTTAAATTTTGAACTCAGTTTTGTCTTATGAGTCATGGCCTTTGGGTCATACTGATTTAGTACTTAAAGTTTACTGTGCATTTTCAGTGTACAGTACAACTTGTTGTGGAAGTAGGTCATAATCTTTTATATTTCTAGGTATTTGGAGAAAGCTGCCTGAGGCTAGGGACAACTGATTTTGTGGGCTCTGGATATTCTAGACCCACAACTCCAAGTGCTGCAGGATCACTATTGCCATAAACCTGTAAACCTTTCATGGACCCAGTTGGCAAGATCTGTTTAAGGTTCCCAATCAGGGGTGATAATTCCCCTGAGGGGCTGTTTGGCGCTACCTGGAGACCTTTTTTTTGATTATCGTAACTGGCAGGAATGTTGGCGTCTAGTGGTTAGCGGCCAGGAATGATGTTAAACATCTTACAATGCCCAGGACGGCCCCCACAAACATCAGTAGTGACACATATTGACAAAATGCCAGTAGTGTCAAGGTTGAGAAATGCTGGTTTAGGATCTCAGTCTCTTCTTAGCCCAATTCATGTTCAAATGACCTTGGTCATCAACAAACTTTCATTAAACCTGCCAGGTGTTAGACAACAGTTTAGACACTTGGGCACATTAAGTACTCCTGACCTCTTATGATTAAGTTTTAAATTCTCCCCCAAAATGAAGATACAGAGCAGACCATTGATAAAGGATTAAATAGGAAAATCTGTATATACGATGCAATGATTTGTGAAACCCATGGGAAACTCAACACCTAAAAGAAAAAATAATTGTTCTAATTTGGTCTCTTTCAAGAAGGTATCTATACTGTACTTGGTGAAAGAAAACAGGGGTGAGCAGAGAGAAATTTGCTGAATTGAGTAACAATGTAAGAAGGAGATACTAGGCAGAGAGAAATAAAGGTGATGAAGAAACAAGAATGGTAGCCCCAAGGGCCAGTTCTAAGGAAAACTGTAGTAGGAATATTACTGTCATCATTCACAAGTCGTTTTTCCCAATACCCTCATTCTGAGGTCACTGCTGACAGCACTAGTTGACGATGCTGCTCTTTCTCACTGGGCTTGGACATGGCCTCCAAGGCCTTTTCCACAGAACACTCATGGCAGTTGAACTGTAGGTTGGAGGCTGCGTTCAAGATGAGCCCATTTGCTTTTCTTCTTTGTACCTTTCTTCTCTTCTATACTTCCCTACCTGCCCTCAAGGAAATGTGTAATAAATCTATTCACATCGAGCATGTGCTGATAACAGAATCCAATTTTAAGTATTATGGAATAATTTTTGCCTCTTAGGCTTAGCCAAAGCTTTACCATAAAAGTGTAATGGTTGAGTTTTCTAACTTTCTTCTCAATGGGTCTTTTCATTATTGTAATATTGATGAGAGCAGGATCAGCTTTCCTTTCCTGTACCTAACTCAGAGCCTTGTGCACAACAAGACTGGTTGATATTTGTTGACTAATGGGATATCTTACCTATGGATGTCCTGAAAAGGGATACCTTATAGGTGTGTGCTCACAGATGCAGTGACTGAAGGCACATGGTGTCTATTGGCCTCCTCATATGTCACTCTTGGGTTCATCGTTGAGGGTTAGAATGACTTCTATCAGGAAAAAGGAAGACTGAGGGGAGGGGATGCCTCATGAATTATCTCAGTGCCTGCTTGGCTTCTCATCATCCATATCACCTTATGTGTTTGCAGATATTGCTACTGTTGCTTGTACCTTCTTAATATTTTCTATTTTTGGTGACTTTTCTCTTCCTCTATGCCCCTATCTTCGCTCAAATGCTTATGATTTCTCATGTGGCTTACTAAACAAGCTTCCTGATCTTTCTCCCTGACATCAGTCTTCCCCTTCGGGTCATATTCCACCCCACTCCCTGGGTGATCTTTATAAAATGCAGCTCTGAATGTGCTGCTCCCTGGAATTCCTCAGCACCTGCCCAGAGCATTTGGGATAAAATGCACACCCTCTTATACAGCCTTCCTTGCTTTATCCATGCCGCCTTTCTCATCGACCCCTGGAAGGGCCATGATTCCCCACCCTGCCTTTGTGTGTTCCTCCTGACAGGGCAGTTCCTACTCATTCTGCAGGACTTTGCTCGAGTGTCACCTCCTCCGGGCCATCTTCCCAGATTGCCCGTCCACTTCTACCTTGTCCTGTGCCCTTGTAAATGTCCTGAAGAGATAATTTGCTCAGTTACCTCCATCACTAGACTCTAGCAGTTACTGGGTCTTGCTTTTCTCTGTGTGTTTGGTGTCCAACAAATTGCATGGTACTAGAAAGCTCCCATCAGATATTTGCTATATGAAGAAATAACCAACTGACGCCTCTCCCAGTGACAGCATTTGCCTTGTACACTGTTTGGAGGCTATCGCTCATCTGGCCAGAGATGAAGTCCTCTGGAGGGTAAACTTTGCCCCAGGAATTCCTGGGATGGAGGTACGTAGGTACCTCTAAAAGTCAGCTGCCTTCTCCAGGTCTGCCCTGCCTGTTACCGAAACTGGCACAGTCTTAATACAAGTGTTAGCATGAGGCAGTTTGCTTTTCCTCTTTATTGTGAAAGTGGGAGAATGGTGCGGCTGAAGCATCCATCGTCTGTGCTCTGTTTAGTGAGTCCAGACATGGAAGAAGAAATGCAACAATAAGGAAGGCTCTGTAGTGTTGGCTGGAGCCTGGTGGAGGTCGGGTGTCAGGAAGCCCAAGGAAAGAACTACACACGTGATTTTCAGAGGGAATTCCAGATCTGGACTTTGCTTTTATTCCCCCAGAGCTTACAAAGATATATGAATTTCTATACATCATGGCTCTTCTTTTGGCTCTATTCCAAGGGTGACCCTCATGGGACTTGTATTATCCTGTTCTTTTTTATTTTTTTAAAGTTGATACACAGCCCAACCTCACTTTCAGGGAACTGTTTTAGAGGGAAAGCTAGTCTGAATAGTTAAAACTGTTCATAAAAGAAAACTTTTAAAGGGATACAAATTTTCTTAAACAAGTGTATTAGCTTAGACAACTGCTAACTGTTTTTTTTCCCTGGTGGTTCTTCCCTCCTGAAGCTATGTTTTATAGATCGAATAGAAATGTGCTAACATTTCCTGGAAGAGTTTTCTTATAAGTAGGCCAGATACGTTCCCCACAAACTTTCTATCCTATTAATTCACTTAGCAGAGCATTTATTTATTCATTGATAGTGGAAAATAAGCTTAAGCACAGTGTGGGACAAATGATCACAAATTACAAAGTAAAGAAGTCAAATTAATTAGTTTTTCATATATTTCAGGGGCTTAAAAAACTGGCTTCCCTTTAAAGGCAGGCTCTTACCTGAACCATATCTAGAGAAACTGTTCTCTCCTTGTCTTGGATGATCTTTCTGTGGATTGCTCCCTCTGGCTCTCTTTCTTGTCGCCGCTAGCACTGTGTGTTCTCTTGCAGCCTCCAGCAGTTCAACATGGTCCATTTTATCATGGGATTGCTTCCCAAGGCTTGAGTTTCCATGTTGGAAACACCCCAAGACTGTGTATTTTTGTTCTTTTTTTTTGTCAGAAAAAAATTGACAGAGGATGGATTCTGTAGTATCTATGTCCCTCTTTAAGTTAAGTTTACTTATAGAAAGGAATTCACATGGTTTCACATGTTTGCTTCACAAAATGCCCAGGGACACACTCCATCTGAGGACGGACTTTCCCCTGCAGCATACGTAGCCTGAGCCCGCGAGGCTTCTCTCATATCTGCAGTCACAGCTCGGCACTGGGGAACCCTACATCCCTAGGCGGGCCAGCAGCTCTCATGAGGCAATTTGGGAGGCAGGGGCAAAGTAGGAGTTCTCTACCTCAGTGCCAAAATGCTCATTTTGCCAGGTGTAGGGACGCAAGGGCCTGTCCCTCTCCTTGTTTGGCTTCAGGACAGTACCTCCTGCTCTCCTGGGGTCCACAACTGAGGAAGGGGTATTACAATGGTCTGTGTGGGTGAAGGAAAGGAGTCAGGCTGCTTGTCATGGAAAGAAGATTCTTTTTGGATGGAAGACTACTTAGACCAGGAAAAAGGACCCCAAATTAGAGTTATTTCATGAGACAGTTTAACCAGTTCCCAGAGTGGAACCTGATTCTGAGACAAGGACTCTTGTGAAGGTGATTTATTAGGAAGTGTTCCCAGGAAACATCTGTAAGGGAATGGAGCAGCATGACTGGGAAGGAAAGAAGGCAAACAAGGGTACAATCTTAAGCAAAGTTACATGGAGGGGAACTATTAGTAAGATTGCCCAAAACTTCATGGCTTAAAACAACAATAGGCATTTATTATTCCTCAGAGTTTGAAGAGGCCAGGGCTTCAGGAGGGGCTTGGCTGGTGGTTTTGGCTGTGGGCTCGCCTGAGGTTGCAGTCAGCTGTCAGCCGGGGCTGCAGTCAGATGAAAGCTTGTGTTCATGCTGGAGGACCTACTTCCAAGGTGGCTCATTCATATGGATGGCAAGTCGGTACTGGCTGATGGCAGGAGGCCTCGGTTCCTCTCCACATGCGCCTCTCCCAGGACTGCTTGAGTGTTCTCAGGATGTGGCTGCTGGCTTCTCCCGAGTGCATATACAGTCCAAGAGGGCGAGCCAGGTGGCAGCCATCCTTCCAGCGACCCAGCCACAGGAGTCACATTGCATCCCTTCCCTCACATTCTATCTTTAGAAATTAGTTGCTATGTCTGGCCTACATTTACGGGGAAGGAAATTAGGCTCCACTTTGTGAAGTGAGGTGTGTCAAAGAATTTGTGGACCTATTTTAAAACCACTACAGTAACTTTGGGTCAGGCTTGCAGGGAGGCTTCAAAGATGGTAATGTTTATGCCCCAAGTTGTTTCCATCAGGGGCAAGAGAGCTGGAGTAGTTTTCCCTTCACATCTGCCAATCATTGATTAGGGACTGCATGAAGAGAGAGGGGGCACAAATTCCCAGGCACTTCTGGCTCCCTGACTTGCAGGCAATGTGGAAGCCTGAGAAGAGCCCTCTAATAAAATGACAATATGTGTGCTGCCATTGAGAGTGAAAGCAAATTGGAAGGTCTGAGCACAGACATGGCAGAAGGATGCCAGGGCACAGGGGCCGAGCAATGACAGTGTCTGCTAGGACCAGAGAGTAATGTCTAATCAAGCATAAAAAAAAACACAGGATCTTAAATAAGGGCGGGGCAAGGAGAAAAATAAACAAATAAAATGAATCTTTAAAAAAAAACAAAAACACAGGATCTTATTTACAGAGTATTTATTCTATCATACATTTGTTTGAGAAGAAATTCAGCGATGTGACTCCTTGGCCTCCATTCTAGTGGTGTTTAGCGGAGAAACAGTGCTTGCAGTGTTCAAACTCCTTTAATAGGATCATCAGGTTTCAGGAATTCTGCTGTACTGTCCCATTCACTTCTAGGCAGAATTCGCTGTTGTCTCAGAGAGCCTTGGAGCAGATGTCTGAAAAATACATAATGAAATAAAATAACAAAATAGAGCTGGGCAGATGCTGGCCTGAAAGAACAGGGAATGGAGATGGCTGGACACCAAGGGTTATTAATAACACGCTGTCCTTTGATGGTGTCTTTCATCTGAGCCTAGAAGAGCTGCACAGCCATTTAAGTAATCCAGGGAGTTATTTTCTTGGATAGAATCTTTAAATCCAACAGGTCTTTTGAAAGTTTGGTTCTTTGAATGTTTTACTCTTTCTGGATTGTTCTCAAGGGAAAGATGATTTTGATTTATAAATCATACGGAGGTTTTTAAAAGTCAGTTATTTCTTAAAACAATAGCTATCTCACTGCCTTTGGCAATATTATTGTGAATTCACATGGTCTTTGTCTTTGTTTTCCATTTCAAAGCTGTCTTCATGAAATTATTTAAGTAAGTGATAGGACATTTCTGTTCAGCGGGGAAAACATATCTAAAGATCCTGCCCTAAATCTTAAAAACAACATTGGTCTCAGTCTTCTTCTAACCAGCTGTTAATCCTTTCACACAAGATGCTAAATGACAAGTTGCAGAGGTTGTTCTGTTTTTTCCCTGCCACATACCACTAGTGACGGAACAGACTAACAGTCAGGTGGCCCTGGCAATAAGAAGAACAGGCCATCTCTAAACTGATATTAGGCCGGTGAATAACTAAGAACTGAGTGTATGAGCCAATATGCCTTTGAGAGCTTTCATCAGGGAAGTGAAGCACTCGAGAGAGGCCCCACCTTGAGATGCAACCAGAACCGGTCCCCCCGCACAAGGTGATACCTACCTTAATAAGAATCACATGGCCTTCAGCCACTCCTGCAGGCTGCGCTGAGCCCCTGTCAGGATTTTACAGCCTGTGTGGAAGCGTGAGGTACAATGGGGAAGAGACTTGGGCTGTATCTCATTAACTTGTCACATCTCCTCTCCTAAGTGGACGCGAATGTATTTTGCCTACTGAGTGGCCACTGATTGTTTCATCACCGGGTACTGAACTGAAAAGGGCTGCAGCATAACAAAGCCCAGATCCAGAAAAGAAGGGGTTCTGCTGCCGGGACTGAAACCACAGCAAAGGACAAGACCTTGAGGGTCAGGGACGCACCTGCTGTCCTCTGCGGCCTCCTGCCACGTTTCTCCAGGGCCCTGCATGAGGCATGTTTCTTGGCCTTGCAGGCCTAAACAGTGGACTAACAAGGGATGTGTTTGCAGCTGTCAGGAGGCTGGTTGCTGCTAAGCAAAACATACTCTGGGCCGGACAGTCTTTTTTGGTTGTTTTCTTTTCTTTTTTTAAAAAAATTGTTAAGCAGGAAGTTTTCCTTTCCAGGCGGTTCACAAGCATTCAGAATTACCACCTAGTTCCACTAGGCAGCAGCACAGAGCACACACTCAGCTCTCTCCAGAAAGGGGCTGGGTGTTAACACTGAGCTGTAGCCTGGAATAGCCTCTCACCACACTTGGAATGTATCCCTCTTCCCCCCTTTTCTTTGAGAAAAGCTGATTAAGAGTCTTATGCTTTTACACGGAATGTTTCAGCAGCGGCTCCAGCTTCCTCCAAAATGGTCAGTTCTCTTCATAAGAAGTGAGATATTTTCTTCCCCAGCTTTATTTTTGGGTAATGCAGGAATTTGTAATTCTGTTTGTAATCAGGCTGCCATTCCTTTTATACTGTGCTTACCTCTGTGGAAATGAATGCTTTTCTCTTGAGGAAAGATGTTTCCCCACCCCTTAATAGTTCCTTTATTTTAGGTTGTTTGTCCCCTACCCCTGATAAATCTGGATCCATTGAGCCCAGCAGGATGGGGAGGATGAAACAGGAGTGGATGGCAAGATCCTTGCCCCTGAGGAATTGCCGTTCTCCTCAGAGAGCCCTGACAGACCAAAATAAATACAAAAGTCCTCTTTGTTTATTTCCTGTAAATTTTTCACTGGTGCTCAGTCTCATTGCCGTGACATCCAGTTCCAGCCTGCTTCCAGGGGGACAATTCACACAATTTAACATCAGCTGGTCTGCTCTGTTGGGCAACTTTTAAAAACCCAACAGTTGTTCGTTCCCTAATTCGATCTTCACAGCCATGGCTCACAGTCCCCAAACCCTGCCATGCTCTCAACCCCTTCCCCCTTAGGGGCGCTGAGCAGACAGGGTTCTCTGCCCTGACCTGTGTTCGCAATCTCTGTCTCTTCAATACTCACTTTCTCTTTAACTTCCTACCATCGTTGCCCGGGACCACCCCCCACAGTGACCTGACACTGTCCTGGCAGAAGAGATCTGTGAGTCCATTCTGAGGACAGTCACTGACCACTCTCAGTTCTCCCTCTCCCTCACCCGTCTCCTTCTCCACCACCTCTCTCACCCGCCCCAACCATCCACAGACTTTGTTCCCATATGGTTTCAGTGACTCTTCTGTGAATCTTCCTCATTCTGTTCTTTGTTATCTAGGTCTCATTGTGGCTCCTCTTCCTCTTATCCCTAAAAGGCAGACTCTAGTCTAAGAAGCTTACCCTCTACCATCTTCCCCCAGGACTCTCATCCACCCTCGTAAAGTCTACCATTTTCGACTTTCTGTTTGTAGCCTCACCATTCCCAGCCCTGTCCTGGCTGCCAAGCTCCAATTCCACTTTAAAGATCTTGTGGGCATTTCTACTTCATTGTTTCACAATCACCTTAAACCAGATATATCTTAAAAACAAGCTCATCTCTTCCATAGATCAGAGAATAGTAAATATTTCCTTTCTTTTGTCAATTTTAATACCGCCTCTGTCACCAACTTGCCTGAAAAATTTGTGGCTTCTGTGCCTTCTCCATCTCCCTTCCCCTCATATCCAATTGATTAGCAAATTCACCTTTACCCTCCTTTTTTTCTTTTTCTTTCCTTTTTTTTTTTAACTATGTGGCATCTTTGATGTACCACTTTGCATGGGATTGGGACCCCTTGCCAGCTATGAGATCTTGTGAAAGTAACCTTTGCAACCCTGTTCAAGTGTCACAGAATGATAAAATCACAGCATCCACAGATGATAGATGGCCCTTTGGAGATCATCTAGTCCAACCCCTTTTATTTATGAATAAGGAAATCAAGCCCAGGGAAATGAGTTATCTGAGGTTTCTGGGCTGGTGCCTAAACTAGGAGTTAAGACCTCCAGTCCAAGGATATTTTTTCTGATCCATTGGGTCTTTAGGAAGTCCTCATTAAAATAAAAATGTAGCTTTAGAAGGAACAATGCATGAAGACGTTATTGATACTGAATACTAAGACCACCTTCCCCCGATCCCCTCAGACTGAAATAAAAGAAAGGCCACTTTTGAAGGGGGGAAAGGAAAGTTGCAGAACCCAGGTAAGGTAGCCTCAGAGCCCATGGAGAGGTTACTGGCTATTTTTGCCACCCAGAAGCCTTTCAGTCTTTTTTTTTTTTTTTTCAAGAAATAAGTACCCTGAGTTTCCTTTGGTGGCATATTACCTGCCCTTTGGGCGATATGATCCCAGTCTCACCTCAGGAATGAGCCTGATTGGCATAATGCCATCTTCGTATCAAATCTCCAGGCCATTCATTCGTAGATTGATTGGGGTAGGCTTGTGACCTCAGCTCAGAACTTTTGCAGAGCCTGCTGGGAACTGGATGTGACCTTTGGTAACTACTTTGCATGCATGATGGAAAATCTGCCCCAAATCAAGCCAATACCAAGAAAGGAGAGCAGAGAAACAGGGAAGTTGTATCCTGTTAACATGACTTGAGCCCCTGGATGAAGCTTTGCCTGAAATCAGGCCTACCTCCAATGTTTAATGAACCAGTAAATTCCCTTTTTTAAAATGTCAATTTAAGTGAAGGTTTCTGGTGTGTACAACCTAAACATTTCTAGCTGATATACTCTGAGAGGGGTAAGATTATTTTAAAAAGCAAGGAAGAAAAGAACAATGGGGCGAGGAATGATAAGTAGACTCTGAATTTCACAATAAGAATTTTTGCTTGATCAGAGACCAGACTGTTAAAATACTAGAAACTTCCAAAACACATGGAGAAAGATAGCAGAGAATGGAGGAGAAGCATTAGGCAGGCCCTATCAGGCAGAGTCATCATCTCCTGATTTTGGTGATATGCAGATTTTGCAAGAGATATTATGTCATAATGAATTTATTTTCTGTTTGGTAGTCTTTCATAGTAGCACATTAGGAATGATATAAAAGATGTACTACATTTATAATATGCTGATACTTCAACCACATGTTTTATGAAACTGTATGAACCCTCCTGAACCAATTGCTGTGCGAAGTTGAGAATGTATCTGGAACACATGAAGGGGCTGTTTTGTGTCTCACTATACTAATTTTATCACATCTAGGCTTCATTTCTCCTTTGCTTCTGGGTTTTGAAAAAACAAGTCTATCTCCTGTACACTTGATTATGTTGTCCATCCAACAAACATTTGTTGTAACCCTGTGCTAGTCCTTGGGGCTGTTTGCCAAATATTTCTGGCTTCCAGGCACATGGGAGGATTATGTTTCCACTGGTCTTTTGAACTTAGGCATGGCATGTGACCTGTCTTGGCTAATGAAATGTGAATGGAATTAATGTGTGTCTGGGTAGAAGTCTGCAATTTGCCATGCTTCTTTTTTACCTCTGGTGCAGTGACAGTGAGTGTTTGGAATGGTGGCTGCTCTATCAGTCTGAGCCTCTGAGTGGCTCTGATGAGCACAGGGATTCCACTTCTCCATCCAACCCACAATGGACATTAGCCTGAACAAAAAATAAACCTTTCTTGTTTTAAGGCAATGAGATTCTCGGGTTGTTTGTTACTGCAGCAGAACCTAATCCACACTAACTGATACAATACTAAAAATATTCCGGCAACTCTACTTGAAATTAGGATGAATAAAACATGACCCTTAACTTCTAGGAGTTCACCATTTTGAGAAATGACATGAAGAAAACTTAGAAGGCAGCACTTAAAATATTAATTAAAAGCTTTGAAAATGTTTTATAATTTATTCTTAATTTCTTCAACTCTGATATAACTTCTTTTGTTAATACTATTTCAGTGTGTGTGTGTATTCATGATGCTTACGTCATTATGATTTATTGGATATACTTTTTGGGATTTTATTTTGTCACTTAAGATTATTGACAAATACTTATCACAGATTTGCATTAGTCATCAGAGTTTGTATAATGGACATGCAATATCAAATTAATTTTGATTCTTTTTAATTCTTTTTGGCAGCAAGTTATAGAAACCCTTGACTTAAACTGGCTTAAATTATTTACAAAATCTAATATTTCACATATATGGAAGCTGAAACTCTAGGGTGATTGATTTAGTGGCTCAGTGTTGTCATCAAGGACCCAGGTTTCTCCATGTCTCTAACACGCTCTCTTAGATCTTGGTTTCTCCCTCCAGTTTGTCATAAGATGGCTGCAGCAGTTCCAGGCACCACATCCAGCCCAGTACAGAGTTAAAAGATGAGTTGTTTCTTCCTGTGTCTTTCTCAGGGAAGAGATATCTTTCTCCAAAACTCCTCAGAAAACTTTTCCTCTTGTTTTAATGGTCAGAACTGAAGCAAATGACTAATTCATAAGCCAAACACTGGCCTGTGGTTGGGTGTAGAATTATCATGGCTGACATAGACCACAATGTCCCCTATGGACTAACCATAATTATTTAACCAACTTTTTACTATTAAATATTTAGGATGTTTCTTGTTTTTACTTGTATAAATGATGGTGCTGGAAACAACCTTGGTGTATGTAATTTCCACTCTCCCACTCTTTTCAAGTTTTTCCAGAGGTGGAATTTTGCTGGCTCAAAGGGAATGGATATTTTTACTGTTTTTCCCATGTATTCTCCAATATTCTCCAATTTGTTAAGCATTGCCTCATTTTAAAGTGCTACCAGCCCTTGTGAATAATGTTATGTTTTATCTCTAAAGAAATTTGTAGTGTGGTACTCCATTATTGGTTTAATTTGCAATACTTTGTAAGTGAAGCTGAACATTTTTCCATAGTTTATTTACTCTTATTTGAATTTGTTCCCTCAGAAAGTAGCCCTCTCTGGCACAAGGGTAGGAAGCATTTAAGTCTCAATCCCCCCAAGCAAATTTGGCATCTGGCTCCATCTCTGACACAGCATCCTTGGAACTAGGAACTGACTCAACATTAAATAAACGCAAATTATCCAGAGACTCAACTGGTCCAGATGGAACCCATGGGGTCTCTTAGCAGGGAAATGTCACATAGGCTCTAGGCCAAATGAAAGGAATTAGGGCACTTAGAACAGAGGTCCTTGGAGAGCACTTTAATACAAATTATTTTTATTAACTCATGAAATTATTGAGTTAGAAGCATCAAAAACTTGATATTCACATTTAAAAACTTTGAAGAATGGTCTCATCCTCAAAAGATTATCTCGAAAGAAAATAAAATGAGATATAGAATTATCTATACTTGGGTTTAGCACAAGTTTTGATTTAATAGCACATTTATCAACCTTCATTTAAGCAAAATAATCTTTAATAGTTATTTTATTTCAAACGACCCATTTGTCTTTTTCAACAGTTTCCTTAAATATTTTGGTTAACGATGCTGATACTATTATTTATTATAGGGTTATTCTCTAGGAGTCCCTAAGAGGGGCTATGGACTTCCTCGTATTGTTTGCTAAATGTTGGGTGCATGTGCATTTTTCATGAGACGGCTTGGAACTTCCATGAGACTATGTGAGGGCCCACAGTTGTTCCTCCTGCAGTACTCATCCATTTTCACTTTTGACCCAATTTCCTTCCATTTTTTTTCAGACCCTCCAGTTTGCCTCCTTTCTGTTATTTTTCACTCAGTTTCCCAGAATAAACAAAGGGGCTTTTGGGTTTGAACTTCCATACTAAGGGCTTCATCTCTCTGTTAATGTCAACAGTTTATGTGGTTCCTTTTCCTTCATATGGAATAGTCAGGGAATAGGATTTTCTGATTAATATGGTAAAATGCATTTTAAATTTTAAACAGTGTGCTATGCATATGTAAATGTATTGAGTATTATTTAATATTAATAGTTCTTTAGTTCTGAAGTCATTTCAAGGTCTTTTATTGACTGATACCAACATTGTAAACATCAGTTTTTATTCTACATAACAGTAAACCAAGAGTCACTTGTGCTTTCTAAGGTTTCCTTTGGGGTCTTTGCATTTGTAAAGTGTAGCAAAATTATGGAGGTGATGCTGGGAAGGGAGTTAGACCTACCCTGTCTGTCCCTTGGCAATTCAGCTGCTTCACTCTGGCTTAAGAAAGAGGTAACCATATGCATGCATTTTCCTTCATCCTAAAACTACTTCACAGCCTTGCTCAGTTCAGGGACTATAGAATTTTGGATATTTGTTTCATTATCAGAACCTTAGGAGTGTATTTTTCTCTGATCTAAAAGAAAATGACAAGAAATAAAATAAAGTATAAAAATTGATCTCATGTTTTAGAAGCAGGTAGATACAAATGAAAAAGTAATCTAAGACAAATAGTTCTCTACCAAAAGATAGAATCGGAAATAAAAGGGCAGTAATAAGATCTGAAAGGTGGACAGGATTCCTACTGACATCAGTGAAATGTAATGTGAGGAGGATCTCCACCTCCCTTATTTTAAAGATATGAGTTTCAAGGCACAGAAAGACTTGATATAGTCGCCACATAGGCAACATAAGATCCCTAACAGAGAGTGGCATCTGAGTGGAATAAGGGGAGGCAATGAAGTTGGAGAGTTTTACATTTGATGTAAATTCAAGACCCAGTGCTTGAGAACTTCTTGGGTGGAGCCTGTGCAGAGATGGTCTTTGTTGATGTTCACCCAAGGCTGCCTTGCGTTTACCACCTTTGGGCACTGCTTGGAACCTATGGCAGTGCCCACCCTCTGTGATGTTTGGGGTTTTATGATTTGTGGCCACTGTTGACTCAATAACTTACCCTATCCTTGCAGGCACCAAGGAGGGGAGACTGCCCCTGACTTGGGGTATGTGTGTGGTGCGTTGGGGTACAGGGGGCTAGTGGAAGTCTCTCCACCCATATGACACCCTCAGTAACACCATCTGGTTTAGCACAGCAGCAAGTCAGGTGTGTGTGTGGTATGTGTGTGTGTGTGTGTGTGTTTAATTCTGTAATGGAAGGTAGATATTAGTCAGTAACAAAAATATGTATCTGGGTAATTTCATTTTCGGAATTTACATTTCCACGTAAGCAATATTGCTCTCAATTTATTTTCTCATTCCATTCACATTGTTTTACCCTGTTTCTATTTGATACATTTAATAGCCTTCTATTAGGATTTGCTTTTCAATATTTTCTCTCTTTTCTTTTAATGCCTTGCAATCATTATCTATTTCACTCTTTTCTTTCCATTGTCTCTCTTCTTGAATACCATCTTTCAACCTTCCTCTGATTAAGTAAAGCCTCTTTTAATGTTTACGGCCACTGTACTCATTTAAGGTTCTTCTTTCTTGAGAGTCTGAAAATTCTACTTATAAACCCCTCTCTCTCCCTGGAGTTCCCAGGGTGTCTGTGGTGAAGGAGGCAAGAGCAGAGCTCTGCCCAGAAGAACAGATAGGAGTTTAAAGGCATGGAAAGCTGCATAGGGTATGGAGTAGGTCTAAAGCAAAGGCATTTATTTATAAATGATTTATAATAATAAAATTGTTATCTTACTTTTGAAATCTGAAGGAAATTAGAATTAGAGAGTGTAAACCTGCATAGGGATTTTGGAAAGTGGAGGAGCGGTCAGACCCAGAAAGTTTAGGCACCTATGGGGCAGTGCATAAAGGAGGGGAATGGGAAGAAAAGAATGAAATTCTAGCTTTCTTAACATGGTGAATGCAGAAACAATGGGAAATTTTCTTCCAAGCAAGCCTGGATTAGACTGTGTTTACAGCTGTGAATGTAAACAAGGAAACTGAGCACAGTGCTCCCAGCATGGGTACGACATCATGTTTTTGTTACAGTGACTGAAAACTATGCATAAAAATTGGAAGATTATTTGGTATTTAAATACAAATGTGAACTTAGTTATAAACCTCTAAAGATGCATTTAATTTTACAGTTTCTCCTAACTCTGGCATCTCATAGCAGGTATTTACTCTTTAACCACCCATGCCTAATTTTTGGCTTATCCGGAATTGAACGGCTCAATTAAGTAAATAGATATTTAGTTCAAACCAGAAAGATACCACAATATTACTAGAATGTTACATGCCCAAGGGGGGAAGGCTGATTCTGACAGCAGGGATTATAAATGTTTTAAAGTTATTAAAACCTGACTTGCTGGTCTTGATGTATGCCGTTCTCAAAATGTCTAATTGTTTGCACAATTTAAAATAAGGGGATAAAACATGGCAACTTTACTGAGCCAAGAGGGAGTTGTTTGAAATGGTTCAAGTTATGTTTAGACTCATGGAGGGGTATTTGAAAGAGCTCTGAGGCTGCTATGAAGGATATTTTTTCAGATGATTAAATGCAAATATTGTTTTAAAATGCTTAAGAAACCGATTTAAAAATAAGAAAGAAAAAAAAGGAAGATGGGGTGGGGAGCATAGAGGTGAAGGAGTGGATTGTTCAGGAGTGACTCCTCCCGCTGTGACCCAGTCTTGATCTCCTGTAATCTGAAGTGTCTTTGTTCTGCTGGAACTCACTGGCAGGAAGATGAGGATGCTGAGGTAGCACCCGGGGCCTGAGGGAATGCCTGGCCAAGAAGTGCCTGTCATGCACCCTCATCACTTTCCTCTCCAACCCGGCAGGCTCTGCCTGCTTTCCCCAAGAGGCCTGAGGCTTCGGGATTCACTCATGTGTACAGAGCCCCTGAACAAGTATCAGAGACCTGTCCTGACCCCCATGCGTCTTCTTTCTAGGATTTGATACAAAAAGCAATACCACAATGCCCACACCAAAAGCCCAGCTGGAAACCACAGTTCTGATACATCCTTTTCCTCCTAAACACTAACGGTTTAAATTTGACTTATATTAGGATTATATTATGCATGTGGTAAGTGGATAGTTATTTTAGTTCCAACCTTCTATAGCTGATGGTCAGGCTATTTTGCATGTTAGATACTGGGGGGTGAATTTGGAGAGATCAAAGCTTCTTTTGGCTTTTAAAGAGTTCAGCATTGAGTTAGATGTGATTCTAGCTCACCTAAAGACATAAAGCTGAAATATCTGCTAGCAGGCATTGGGGGATCTCTTCTCTGCAGGGTTTCTTCTGCAATGGAGGTGAGATCTGGTGGAAGGTACATCTATATATCAACCTTTCTGCTTTTGATCCAGTGTGAGTTTGGGAAGGGGAAAGAAAGTCCTGAATTGCAGGAAGTTTCAGGAGCTTCAGAGAATTCTGTTTCCCATGAGTTTAAATCATCTACTTGCTGACAAGAATGTTTTATCAAGACAAGAGTCCTCTTTCAGTTCTGAGTTTAGATCCAACTTAAAGAGATTCTGGATTGGAATTGTATTTAGCATTGGCAAGGGAGAAAAGGCATAGGAAAGGACTTCTAAAGGCTTCTTGGACATCAAATGGCTATTTCACAACAACTTTGTGATGAGTTAAGTGTAAATGAATCAGAAACATACGGACCAAATTTCCTTTGAAATTCACATGGGTTTAAAAATTAAGGCAAAAAAGTTCTTAGCACAGAGTGTTTAGAGATTTGCCAAATTCAAGCCATTTGAGAAAGAGTTAGAGACACTCTTTCTGGACCCTGGAATGCTGCTGGGCTCCATCCTTGTTCTTTTCTCTTCTCCATCCAGTTGTTGAGGTACTGTGCTACTTGAAGGACCAATATCTGGAAAGCTTCAGGTTGGCCAAAAAGCAAGTGCATGGGAGGTCCGTGAATGCTTTCCTGGACTGCTGGGAGGATCATGCCATGCTTTAGAGCCAGCAGCAGAGGCCTGAGCTAGATCTTGGAGTCAGAGGGCTCAGTTCTCTGCATCTTGTTCATAGGGGTGCTGCCTTGCAGGGCTGATCTTGACATAGGTGCTTCAGAAAACTGTGGAGTCAGGGAGAGGGTTTTTTTTTTTAACCTTTTAGGAGGGACTTTGCTACTCAGTGGGGAGTCTCTACCCCAGAGGCAGGTGGAAATGTCAGGCAGGAGTAACTTCTTTCTCCAGGCTTTGTTGTACTCCCTCTGCCAAAGAAGGAGCCTCCATGGGCAGAGATAGTGGTGCTGTCATTGATATACTGCACACAGACTTTCCTATGGGAGATGCCCACATGGCTGCTGTATTGAATTGAGAATGGCTTGCAAACTTACGAAGCAAGTAGTGTCTGTTAGTGAGCATCAGGAAATGTCACTAGAGGCGAGGCCATTTCAGCAATGCTTTGGGATTTAGAAATCAGTTACTTGCTGTAAAAAGATTTTCATTGCAGTGGAGTTTGTTTAAATAGGATTTAACCTGGAAAGCGAAAAGGGGGGCTAGAAAGTGGCACTTTTTGGTAAGAGGAATGGCATATATAATAATATATACTATTGGTCAGGGAAGAATAAATTAAGTGGAGGGCAAAAAAGAAAGGATCCTCTCTGAATGATTGAGAAGTGTGAAATAGTACCAAACCATCCTGTGGTTCCTTTAATCACAGTGAGGGTCCCATCTGCTTAGCAGCATCACATTTACTGTGCAAAGAGAGCTGTGACCCCTCTCTTGGCATCCCAGATCCAGCACATCCTCATTGAGGTGGAAATTGAAGTTAGAGAAGTTGGTTCTTTCTTCAAGGACATGAACATAGTACATGGTCTATATTAGGTGCTCATTAAAATTTTGTCAAATGAATGAAGGTCAATGCTTTGTGGATGCCAGTCGCTTGTATTAAAGGGAAGAAAAGGCAAAGGAAACTGAGAATGAATGATCCAAGAGGAAGGCAACCACATCCCCCAAATAGAGAGGCCCCTAAAACAATAAAGGAAGGTCATAATGTATGTTGAACCAATCCCAGAAGGATGAGAGGAGATGATAAGCTTGGTGCTGTTTGATAAACTTTCCAAGGGAGATTTCAGAAGAAAGGAAAAACCAGCAGACAGTTCGTGGTAGGGAAGTAAAAGTAGTAGAAGTAGTAGTAGTAGTAGTAGTAGTAGTAAAAGTAGTATTGTTATGACCTGTTCCAATGGTCTATCCCAGTCAATTCATTTGATCATCTGCTGTGAGCAAGTGTAGGGGGAAGCAAATGGGTATTGCCTTCAGGATATTTGTGATCTTTTAAGAGAAAAGACAAGTTTACAAACAATGAATACATAGCTGATTAAGATAAATGCTACTAGGGATGTAAAAACTGCTCCAGGTTTGAGAAAGGAGGAGGTTCCTTCTGGCTAGCCTTGTGAGGAATGCAAGGTCTGAGCTCCTTTTGGGCATACCCTGTGACTGCTTTCAGCCTCCTGGTCTTCAGCCTACCTCAGCTTGCTAGCCCAGCTGTGCAGTGCCTGCCAGCTTGCCATAGAATTCAAATAGGTCCTCTTTCAATCCCACCTCAGATGCTAAACAAAGTCAAACTGGAGCCCACTGCCAGAACCAAGGGTGCCCTGATTTGTGGGAGCACTGCTTTTCAGATAAGAGAAAGGACTTGCCAATGCAGAGTGCCCTGATGTATACATGCCCACTCCCATCATGCCCCATCTGATGTTATAAGCAGATGGAGATTCCTTGGCAACCCTGGGGGTTAACTTGCAATTAATTTCCTAGACAACTGTATCTACTGCAAATGCTTTGTGAGCTGTTTTTATTTCATAGGAGAAAGCCATAAGAAACCAGTTGTCATTAGTTCAGGTGTCTGCCTCTTAGAATTGTTTATTTTTGAAGACTGAGACAATCGGCTGTATGTTTTCTTGACTGCTGCAAGGTCAGCCAGCTTCCTGGGTCCAGTTCTCTTCATTTCAGTTTGTCTCCTAAATCCTTGGCGATCCTGACCCTCACCCTAGATTTCCCTGTTGCTTTCCTATTTATTATTTATTTAACTGTCCATCCCCCACCCATTGAACTTAAAAGGATTTGGGTACCTAGAACTGTATTAGAAGCTGTGGGGAGGCCAGAACAGTAATATGACAAAGTCCTTCTTCAAGGAACTAAAGATCTTCTAAGGTTTCTTCCTGCTCTCCTTCATTTATCTGTTCCATGGATCCCTGCAATTCACAACTG